>CM067518.1:182787-207787 GCA_034509495.1 Acestrorhynchus altus | reverse complement strand
TGTGGTGCACAGAGCTGTATCGAAACTGCCCAGTCCGGTGGCGGTATTAAAGATCAGCAGCAGTGTAGTTGCGAAACTGTATCAGAAACACAGTCCGGTGGCGGTATTAAAGATCAACGGCAGTGTAGTTACTGAAACTGTATCGAAACACGATCCGGTAGCTGATCGTAAAGATCAGCAGCAGTGTAGTTGCAGAGCTGTATCAAACACTTGCAGTCCGGTAGCGGTATTAAAGATCCAGCAGTGTAGTTGCTGATGCTGTGTCAAACACAGTCGGTAGCGGTATTAAAGATCAACGGTGTAGTTACTGATGCTGTATCAAACATGATCCGGTGGCGGTATTAAGATCAGCAGTGTAGTTACTGAAACTGTATCAGAAGCACAGTCCGGTAGCGGTATTAAAGATCCAGTAACAGTGTAGTTACTGAAGCTGCCATCAGAAACACCAGTCGGTGGCGATTGCAAGATCAGTAACGGTGATTACTGGCTTGTATCAAGAAACACAGTCGGTGGCGATGTTAAAGATCGGCAGCAGTGTAGTTACTGAAACTTTGTATCAGAAACACCGAATCGGTGGCGGTATTAAGATCGGCAGCAGTGTAGTTACTGAAACACGCGTCAGAAACACAGTCGGTAGCGGTATTGAAGATCCCGGTAGTGTAGTTACAGGCTGTATCAGAAACACAGTCCTGTGGCGGTATTAAGATCGTGGTGTAGTTGCAGGCACAGCATCAGAAACACCAGTCCATTCGGCGGTGTTAAGATCAATGCTCAATTGCAGTTACTGAAGCACAACATCAAACACAGTCCATTTGGCAGTGGTAAGATACCGGCAGCAGTGTGATTGCGAAACTGTATCGAAAACGATCCGGTAGCGGTATTAAGATCCAGCAGTGTAGTTACACAAACTGTATCAGAAACACAGTCCATTAGCGATATTAAACATCAGCAACGGTGCAGTTACTGAGCTGCTTATCAGAAACACAGTCCGGTGGCGATTGTCAAGATCAGTAACAGTGCCAGTTGCACGAAACTGTATCGAAACACAGTCCTGTAGCGTTGTTAAGATCAGTAACGGTGTAGTTACTTTGAAACTGTATCAGAAACGCAGTCCGGTGGCGGTATTGGATCAGTAACGGTGTAGTTGCTGGAAACTGTATCGAAACACAGTCCGGTGGCCGGTGGTAAAGATCGGCAGCCCAGTGTGATTACTGAACTGTATCAGAAACTGATCCGGTGGCGGTATTAAAGATCGGCAGTGTAGTTACTGAAACTGTGTGAATCAATAATCAGTAATGTATAGCTGAAAGGTGAGCAGTCACAGTGCAATAATGAGCTGTAGGGTGTGTGTGTGTGTGTGTGTGTGTTTGTGTGTGTATGAGAGTGTGTGTGTGTGTGTGTGTGTGTGTGTGTGTGTGTGAGAGTGTGTGTGTGTGTGAGAGTGTGTGTGGGTGTGGTGCTGAGTGTGTGAGTGTGAGTGTGGTGTGAATATTGGTGTAATGTGTGTGTATGTGTGAGTGTGTGTGTGTGTGTGTGTGGTGGCAGTATTTGTGTGTGAGTGTGTGTGTGTGTGTGTGTGTGTGTGTGTGAAGTGTGAGTGTGAGTGTGTGTGTGTGTGTCTGTGTGTGTGTGTGTGTGTGTGTGAGTGTGTGTGTGTGAGTGTGTGTGTTAGAGAGTGAGGTGTGTCGTGAAGGCAGTCAGTGTAAGGTTGTTATCCAGCTGTATCTGTCTCACAGTTCTGCTTGGTCCATGTGGACCTGCTCCACATTTACGTAATGACTTATTACTGCTGGGGCTCTTTAGTGGACCAAATACTGAGGGTCTGAAATTGATGTGTTACTGTAGCAGTGCTCTGACATACATCAATCCGGGGCGGTGTGGCGCTGATATT
This sequence comes from Acestrorhynchus altus, assembly GCA_034509495.1. Classification (NCBI taxonomy): domain Eukaryota; kingdom Metazoa; phylum Chordata; class Actinopteri; order Characiformes; family Acestrorhynchidae; genus Acestrorhynchus; species Acestrorhynchus altus. Next base: position 205,896 of record CM067518.1, on the reverse strand, counting down.
ACTGTAATCGCTGGAAACCAGCGAGGAGGTCATCCTGGTCTGGAGCGCAAACATCACAGTGCTGCTCCTCAGTGATCATATGACTTGCTCTTCCACTCAGTTCTGCAGATAGTTGGCCAGTGAGGCTGGTGTTGTGTCAAGCTTATCCCACACATTGGGAGATGTGGTTAAGCTTGTAGGAGTTTCTGCTTTCCAGGAAAAAAAGATTTTGGAACATTGCTGTGAGGATTTAGTGGAATTCATTGTCAAGGGTGTTAGTGAGTTGGATGGCCACACCCCCTGTCGTCCCAACTCACAGCTCAAACCGGGCAGTTTTATACCTACAGCCCGTGCCTGGGCATGGTGCAGTAGGTTCATGTGTGTTTATGAGGATTCGTTGTGAAAGGACCGATGAGTAGAACCGTAATGGGTAATGGTGATGATCGCTTGCTCAGTCACTGCTGGTAACATGGTACTGCCAAATACTGCTGAAGCAGTCCCTGCATTACATGCTCAGGTTCAGCTCTGCCTTCATGCCCAGTGACCAAACCGGCTAACACAGCCTGTAACCACTCATAACCCTCACTTAATTACACAGTGCCCAGTGGTCTAGTCACTGGACTCTGGTGTTTAGGAGGCCTGAGGTTCCTCTGTTCCTCTCACCTCTTATTCACCAGTTCCGTGTCTCTCACACAACGGCTGTAGCCCAGAAATCTTATTTTTTTAAATATTTCTATAACTGATATTCAATATTCCATATTATTTAGAAGAGAGCCCATTCAATATTAATGTATATATATATATATATATATATATATATATATATATATATATATATATATATATATATATACATAACTCATCAACAGTGTCAATGTGTGTGTGTGTGTGTGTGTGTGTACAGAGGTTAGGTATTATCAGTGTTGATGAGGCCTGTTCTAGTATGTGTGTTCACAGTGCTGTAGTTAACCCACACTGCAGCTAGGGGGCAGTAGTGGCTCATCTGCTGTGTGGTGCCACAGGGATGACCTCTCTGTATGAGGGACCCGTTCTTTCTACGTCTGTGATCTTGTGTGGTTCTTGTATTCGAGCAAAAATAAATTTATGGACATGAAAATGTGTTTATTTTGAGCTTAAGAAGTGAGATATGATGTTTATTTATTTATTAAATGTCGTGACGTCCTGGATCACTCGCCTCTTTTAGCCTTAACATGCTTTTCTGTGTTAACAGACCAGCACATCAGTCCTTCTGTGGTCTTACACTGTCAACATCAATTGATTATCTCACTGATTTTGGAGGACCTCACCCGTGGAGAATCTCATCTGCCTTTCCTGAGCCTTTGCTGCTGGTATATGATACTTCTGTGTTTGTTTGCTGTTTGCCAGTGCTTGCAATGGCATTAGGTGCATGTAGTGAAAGGGGTCTCATTGGATTGTTAGTTAAAGGAGTAGATGTTGTGAAGTCAGACTTCGTGACGATCCTAGACAGGTCAGACCATCAGCCAGAACAGGTTTGGTATCTGACGTGACTACCATACTTTGACAGGAAGTACTAGGCTACGTCTTCAACTGTCTTGATCTGTCTCTGTAAACACAAACACAGCTTCAGAATATCTCCCGAAAAGCTATGATTGCTGAAAGCAGCATCGATAGACTTTGTTGATGCATCTAAATGTGGAGCTATATTCTTCTTCTCATAATGTCCCTTTTTTTTTTTAAAGGACCAAACAAACAACTTCCCTGACTGATGGACTTAATCTGGGTTCACAGATCAAATGTTCACTAAATGTTTCACAACATATATACATATATAACTACATATATTATTGATGATCAGAAATAAAATTGGGAGCTTTAATGCATTGTTTGAAGCACTCGTGGTCTTCGCCAGTCTGTCTGTCTGCATGTCCTTATTAAATCCAGGTTGTCCTCCAAGTGTTGGGGTGTCTCTGCTTGTCTGCCTGAAGCCTACTTGCAGTAGTAACACAATATAAGCTACACTACCCCCTGCATAACTGATTAGTGACCGTATGACCTCACTGCTCTGGGCGTTACAACTGTAAACACACCTGTTTTAGCCCCACTGCACACCGCCACTGTTGATCTATATGTACCTGCATCTACATCAGCCATTGGTCAAGCTGCTTCCCAGCGCAGCTGACTGACAGTCTGCTGTCTTACAAATCACATTTGCAAAATTAGTATGACAGTAAAGTGCACACGGGGGCAGGACTTACTTATGATTTTAGGTTACTTTAGGGTAAAAATATCTTTGTTATATCCTGCTATCAGCGATATGAAGCCCAGCTCTCATTTGGAGTGAAATCATATGGAGTATTTGATTGAATGAGGGTCAGCAGAGAACACAGATACTACGCCGTGGTCGGTCTCATCTCCAGACCTGTCCCTGATTGAAAATGTGTGGACGCTATTGGACGCTCTATCAACACTCCACCCCTACCACACCATCTGCAGAACTGAGTGAGAACATTCAAGCTGCATGGGATGGATCATCACAGGACACCATGAGGAACCTCTACACCTCCATGCAGAGACGTCTGGCGTGTTGCGTTAAACCCAACGTCGTACTGAGAGACACCACTTCTAGATCAATAAATATTGATCAGATCAGGCTACAGTTATCATCAGTTATTGATCCTGATCACCTTTAGAACGGCAATCCCACACGTCCTTCTGGGGGAAAGTATCATTGAGGATAAGATTAAAATGCAAAACACAAAAAATGATTTTTTGTTTTTTAATACATTTTAATACTTTAATACAAATTCTGTTTTCACTTTCTCATTATGGGGTCTTGAGTGCAGATTGTTGGTAAACATTGATTTGTATTTATTTAAATTGTATTATTAATATGAATGTTTTCATTCATTTATTATTTGTTATTATTTTTAATATTAATAATAATAATAATAATAATAATAATAATAATAATAATAATAATAATAATAATAAAGCAGTGATTTTAATCTTTTCTCCTAACACTCGGCTGTTATTAGTTCCGCCTCCACAGGCCGCAGTGCAGCACTATTACCAGCAGAGGGCGCGAATGCGCTGTTCTCCGCACGTGGCTCAGCGATGTTCTGCAGTACAGTGTCTCCGCGCGTCCGCCGGGCGGCGCTGTTGCTCCAGCAGAGCGCATTGAAAGCCGCGGTTCTGCTGGACTCGCCTTTGTGTTTGAGTTCTGTGTGGAACTGAGTCCGTCCTGCTCCGCAAAATGGACATGAAGAAGCGGATCCACCTGGAGCTGCGGAACCGAACTCCTTCAGACGTGAGAAAGTCTCGAGCCTAACTTTAGTCCGACTTTAGTCCGACTTTAAGCCGCTTTAAGCCGCTTTAAGCGCGGGGTCAGTGCAGCACGGTGTCCTCGTTCAGGGCGGAGGAAGTGAGAGTCATCGCACTCTGCTGTTCGACTCAAAGCGCGCGATTTAAAGCGAAAATCAAAACCAAACAATCTGCAGCGAAACGCGGAGCGAGTTTTACCTCAGATTAGCTGTTAGCTTAGCGCCTTCCCGCCTCGAGCCCGGGCTACTAGATCTGTTCTACTGACTGGATCTGTTCTACTGACTGGATCTGTTCTACCGACTGGATCTGTTCTACCGACTGGATCTGTTCTACCGACTGGATCTGTTTGTTTACCGACTGGATCTGTTTGTTTACCGACTGGATCTGTTTGTTTACCGACTGGATCTCTGTCCCGTTTCTCTGTCTGACTGGACCCCTCTCTGTGTCCCGTTTCTCTGTCTGACTGGACCCCTCTCTGTGTCCCGTTTCTGAGCTCAAACCACAGCATGTGCGGTCACAGTGATCCGTCACATCGTTGTAGAAGCTCCGTCTCTGTGAGAGTGTTTGTGAGTTGAGCTGTAGTAGTAAGTCTACTTACTGCGTCAGCTTATTTAACACCGTCCAACCAGTGTTCCCAGTGTCAGGAGCCAGCTCGGTGTGAGGGAACAGGGATTAGACCCCCAGTCTGACCGTAGTCCGTCTAAAGTTGGGCCTTTGGTTTTAATGTGAAGGGGCAGATTTACTGTTTTATACTTTTATATTTGTGACAGAAGTGTTTTCAGGGCTAATTATGGACAAATCGACACTTTAGCAGCTCTGGAGTCTCAGTGGAGTCATAAAGCTCACTGTCCCAAAGGTCAACAAACAGAAAGCGCTGCTGGACCAGCAGGACACTGTCTCAGGAGACTTGATGTGTATAATGATCTGAAAACTGTCTGTGTTCGTCCTCAGGTGAGAGAGCTGGTGCTGGATAACTGTCGGTCAGATGAGGGGAAGATCGAGGGTCTCACAGCAGAGTTTGTGAATCTGGAGTTCCTCAGTTTGATCAACGTTGGTCTGACCTCCATCTCTAAGCTCCCCAAACTAGCCAAATTGAAGAAGGTGAGATGTGGATTCGTCTGTGATAAATATGTGCTTTTTGACACACTTCCTGTTGAAACCTGGGTGCTGCTTTTCCAGTCCAGTTCTGATTCTGATTTGAATTCTGATTTGAGTTGTGATTGTGATTTGAGTTGTGATTGTGATTGTGAGTTGTGATTTGAGTTGTGATTGTGATTTGAGTTGTGATTGTGATTTTGAGTTGTGATTTTGAGTTGTGATTGTGATTTTGAGTTGTGATTGTGATTTTAATAGCCTGTTTTTATGCGTAATCATACACATGTGCTGTTTGCCAGAAGGCAGGTGCTGATTTAAAATTAAGAGCACTAAATCATTTCCATTTTACTTGTGGTTCTAGTTGGAACAAATACACTGTTCATATGTGTTCATATTCTCATCACGACTGAATCAGAAAAACTCTTTAAACCACAAGTTATCTCTGGTCTGCAGCCGCCTCTGACCACCTCTGAGTGCGGTTTGAGAGATCCGGTTCTCGAGGTGATTTTTCAGTCAGGTGTGAACAGGCTCATTAACAGCAGTGTTACTGGATTGTCTTGGGTGTGTGTAATGCTCCTGGTTGTGATCCCAGTGCAGATCTCTGAACTCTTGTTTTCTGCCGTTTCTCCTCTGAATAGCTGGAGTTGAGTGATAACCGAATCTCAGGAGGACTGGAAGTTCTGGCAGAGAAACTCCCCAATCTCACACACCTGAACCTCAGTGGCAACAAACTGAAGGACCTGTCCACCCTCGAGCCACTGGTGAGCCTCACCCTTAAGCCCACATCAGGAGGGAGATGTTTATTCAGGAATATGAGTTTTGATTGAACTGTAGTGTTTACAACTGTGGGGAAACATCTAAAGGCTGCCCACAGTGTCTCTCAGCGCAGTTTAGAGGAGAACATCTCTGTAACCGAAGTTCAAAGGTAATAACTGTGCCAAGGTATCGACAGCTCCTTGCTAGATATGAGCTCACTAACCTTAGATTCAGACGTGACGGAGTGCCTTCCTCTCTCGGAGTAGGCAGCGTTTCATAGGTTTAGACAATAGATGCTTTACTATCTGAGGCAACACACCTGCTTGTCTGCGACGTTGGAGACCCTCGAGTGAATAGATACACATGTACTGAGATGATGTTCTCAGGATGAACAGGTTTCATCATTTGTGTTTATAATCTTCAGACGGATTTATCTCCCAGTAGCTTTTATTTTTATCCTGGTCTCTGTACATATCTGTGATTAATGGTAAATACGTGAGCTTTAGAAGTGATTTTATTCTTGTTATATCTCACAGATGTAGATTCAAATATATTTAGAATGAAATTAATATTTAATTATTTTAATGTAAATCAAATGCTTTGCTTTTATTTTTTAAAAATCAGCAGCTCAAAGGATGAAGCTGAATGAGTAGGTGTCCCAATACTTTTGTCCACATCGAGTATATAGAATGTAATTCTATATTATTTGGAGTGTGGTGGACGCTCAATTTTCATGTGATTTTTCTCCTTCAGAGGAACCTAAATCGTCTGAAGAGTCTTGACCTTTTCAACTGTGAAGTCACAACCCTGGACGACTATAGGGGCAGTGTGTTTAAGCTCCTCCCACAGATCACCTACCTGGACGGGTACGACCCTGAGGATCGCGAGGTGTCGGACTCAGACGGTGAAGGAGGCGAGGAAGATGAGGATGAAGGTTAGTACTGGGTCTCTGCATATAAGTAATATTTAAGAGAACCAGAGAAACCAGTCCAGTTTCATATCCAATCACCTGAACCTTAACCAGTCGTATGGAAACGATCGTTTATCACAGCTGATCGTCCGCGACAGGCCTGTGAATCGTACACAGTACTCAGGTCCAAACTGGCTGCTCTGTACTGGATCTTCACACCTCTGTACCGTTCGGGATCCATAATGGAACTGATTCTCAAACATTAAAGCAGAAAGTTCTAACTTTCGAGCTCATTAACAGTTTTCATTTACACTCTGAAGTGAACTCTGAAGGAGATGAAGAGGAGGAAGATGAAGATGGAGAAGAGGAGGATTTTGATGAAGATGACGATGATGCTGAGGATGATGTGAGCGGGGATGAGGTAAATTAAAAAAAGAAAACTTCATTGTTCACATGATCCATGTTTTGATCCAGTGCTGAGGGAGCAGTGCTGTCTGGCTCTCTCGACACACCTACACCACCTGCTGGTTTCCCAGTGCCTCCACATCCAGCATCAGGTTGTTGGAGCTGGTGGACTGAAACGTTCTGAAATTGCATTTTTTCTGCAAGCAGCACCTGGTCCAGCATGTCTGTACTTCTCTCACGCTTGTAGGAGGAAGACTCTGGTCAGGAGGAGGTGGATGACGATGATGAGGACGACGAGGACGATGATGATGAAGATGAGGATGACGCAGGTGGTTAGTTTCTAGGTTTATGTTCTGACTGAGGTGGATCTTTCAGGTCCGACAAGTCCGCCCCAGTGTCCTGGGCTGAGCTGCAGCAGAGCTGCCCAGTCAGTGGGAACAAATCCTGGGGTGGACTTTCCTGACCTGAAATTCCCACCTTGAGATTCTGATCTAAATCTGAATTTCATTTCTACAGAAGAGAACAAGGGAGAAAAGAGGAAACGAGACCCTGAGGATGAAGATGAGGACGATGAAGATGAAGACTGATGTGTGTGTGTGTGTGTGTGTGTGTGTGTGTGTGTGTGTGTGTGTGTGTGCGTGCGCGCGCAGATCTCCTCCTGGCTCAGTACTGGTTGTTTTTATGCTTTTAGACATTATTGAGGTATTTTTAAACCGGGCTGCCGTCGTCTCATTGAACAGCTGTAAACTCCTGCTTTTCTCTTTTACTCCTTAAAAATCTCAGCGTTTTCCTGTTTTTGTGTGTGTTTTTTTTCTACACCAAAACCAAATTAATTTGTAAATAAAATCATTTTTGCTATTAGGTTTGTGTGAGAACTCATTTAGGATTTTTATTCAACATCAGTGCACCATACTTTCGTCCCCAAGTCACTGAAACAGTGGGGGTCCAAAGCATTGACACCTGCTCAGGACTCTGAAATCAAGGCTGCTTTGGGGGAGTAACTGTCTCTTCTGTCCAGGGGAGAAATGTGGGTTTCCTCTGGTCACTGCGGTTTCCTCCCGCCTCACAATAAAATCAACTTGGTAGGTGACTTGGCCCTGATGAATGACCCCCTTGGTGGGATTGTGTGTCAGCATGAGTTAACTGAGTTAATGTAATCCAGAAGAAGCAGATGATGACTGAACAAATACAGTTAATATATAAAATGTGGCTTTTTTATATGTGTGTGTGTATATATATGTGTATGTATGTATGTATGTATGTATATATATATATATAAGGGGAGGGTGGGGCAGGGGGTCTTTGCTCTCCCTGAGAGTCGATACAAAAACACTGTCCGGATCAATGTGGCACAGTTACGGGCTGTTAGGGCAGGTGGACTGAACAGTGTCCAGATCTGACTTTAGTAATGAGTGTTATTTAAGCCCAACCCCCTGCTACAGTCCTAAAGCCTCCCCAACCTCAGCATAAAGACTAGAAGATGAGGACCAGCAGCAGAAGAGTTAGGCAGGTAAAGAAGCCACTGCCTGTTTGTCCAGAGTGTAAAAGGACAGTCCATTCATTTCCCCATCCATCTTCCTCACTGTGTCATCTTGAAGAGGACATTTCTACAGGAACCCATCTGCTGGGGAGGAGTTCAAGACGCAGAGCAGCTTCAGCTGCAGTAGCGCCCTCTCCTGGCCTGGAGGACATAATGGAGAACCCAATTCAGTGTCTGCCTCTGCTGTGCTGCTGTCCCTAACAGGTAACTCTGCCTCCCACCTGTTTTCAAAGTCGACTTTTCATTGGACTTGTATATATTTAATATTTAAGATAATGTCCCTGGTGTGCAGGTCTTACCTGGTGTTGATTTCTGCATTGTGGGATTTGTAGTATGAGTGGTTATAGGCCTTGTTTGACAGCCCTACATAGAGTAACGTCATTTTCCTTCTTATGTGTTAATGTAAAAAATGGAAAATTTCAGTTTAAAAACAATTTAACCAAACTACAGGAGGACCCCCCCCCCCTTGATGTCCTCCTGCTCTCATATTTGTGGTTTATGAACGATTGGCTTATTGTCACATGGCTCAATCGGTTTGGTCCTAATGCAGTGAATCCAACACTAATGGAGAAACAATCACTTTTTTATGCAATATTGAGCAAAATGCAAATCATTCAGTGTCTGATTTGCTTTAAGATTGACTCTCCATTTTTGTGCTACAGTAGTTTACCTTTCCTGAAGACATTTAAAATTCACCTTCATTCTTCTAAACCCACAACAGCTTATTAATCAGAGAAAACCTTTACTTTCCTACAAAAATACCCAGTTTTCCCATTATATTTGCCAACTGGTTTGGTTGGGGAAGAGCTCTAAGAATGGAGAGTGGACAAATAGTTGAGAAATTCAAGGCTGAGCTGAGAAATGTACTAAAGCGATGGAGGAAAAAAAAAACCATGTAAACATCCAGATCATCTGAGAAAGAAATGCTTCACAGCTACAAAAACAAATCCAATCCTAAACATCTAGATACGATTAGACTGGCTTCCACTATTTTACTGTGCAGTGACCCCTGCACCAATACGACCTTCGTGGTAGACGTAGGTCTTCTCCACAGCCTTACCACAAAATTCAGTGTCTGAGGGTTTTCCAAGCAGCAGCTAATCAAACCTGAATTCCAGAACTGAAGTAAACAGTACGGAGTCCATGAAGAGTACGAAGACCACAGCTTTATTATAAAAAGGGTACTCTACACATTGTTCACACAAAAACTTATAAAAATACAGACATCAGAACATCCTCCTTTCCAAATTATTGCTTAGTCTGTTAAAAAAAAAATCCCACGTCACATACACACACAATCCTGAACTGAAATGATGAACATTAATAATCCAACACATACAATCTACTCGTCATCATCTTCATCCTCCTCATCCTCTTCATCTTCGTCTTCATCCTCTTCATCGTCATCGTCGTCGTCGTCATCATCTGCTCGGGCTTTCTTTGTGGAGCCTGCAGGTCGGCCAGGTCCTCTCTTAGCAGCGGTTCCTCCGGAGCGGTACGCAGCAACTTCCTGCAAAATAAAAACTCTTAAAACTCTATACAGAGCCAGTCGTGAGAAACTCTTGATTAGCTCAAAGATGGTCTAATTTCATTTCTAGCTAAAGATTGTGTATCTAAGTATCCATACTGACTGTCTGACGGCCTCTATGCTTGGGGAATTCTTTTCATTTCAAAGGATCATTTCTGACTAATCCGCAAAGCACTTTGTCCCCTGCATTTCACCCATCCACGCAGTAACACACGCTATGTGAGCGCACATGCCCGGAGCGGTGGGCAGCCCTGTCCACAGGGCCAGCACCTACCTCAACGACACTTTGGTCAACTCCTGTCTGCACGCTGGTTCCCTAACCCCCAGGCCATGACTGCACCAAAGGTAAATGTAATTAAATTCGTAATATGGCCATCAGGCGGGTAACATTAAATATACCTGCCCAGTAAAATCTGTTCAGCTCCAATAAGACGACACGTCACCATACATCATAACCACTTTCTAAGATAGTGCTGGGCGATATGACCTCATATCAAGATCACAATTAATTGAACATTACCTCAATTATGTTTTTACCTTGATTACTCTGGTTTTTGTTTTCTGTATTGGCAGAGTTTCCCTCCATACATAAAGACAATAGAATGTTTATGGGGACAGTACATTAAACACAGTGGAGGAAAGTATTTTTTCAGATCAAAAGCGAAATCATCGCCACGGTTAAGATTATGTGGGTTAAAGGGGCTGATTTAGTTGATTTAGTGCTGAGGTGTTGATTTCAGGTGCCCAGCCCTATCCAGACGATTCACTTTCCAGACTGAGGACGCGTCACCTTTTCATATTTCTCACGCAGCAGGACGGCTTTCTGATCGAAGGGTGAGCGCTCTTTTGTGCTCAGCTTGGACCACCTCTCGCCCAGCTTTTTGGCGATTTCACCGATTGACAGGTTTGGGTGTTCGCTCTTCACCGTTGGTCTGTGTTCAGAACAGAAGATGAAGAAAGCAGACCTGCAGAGAGAGGGGAAGGTGAGTCCTTGCTCTGGAAATGTGATCAATATTCACACAACAATCCATAACACTACAACTTACGGGGGTCGTTTAGGTGCGTTGGGGTCCTTCTTCTTCCTCCCCTTCACTACCATGCCTTTCGGGGGAATGTAGCTCTTCATCTCCTCGTCATAGCGAGCCTTGTCAGCCTTCGCCAGGTCTTCAAACTTCTTCTTTTCAGATGGAGTCAGAGCCTGCAAACACCATGAAGCAGTACAATAAGCCAACCACAGGTTGCAGTGGCTGGCCACTCGCCTGTACAGTGCGACAAAACTCACCTTCCAGTCTTCTGAGCACTTCTTGGAGAACTTGCCGAAGTTCACCGGAGTGTCCGGGCTTTTCTTTTTGAGCTCATCTCTACAGGAGAGAACGAAGAAGGCATAGGCAGAGGTCCTGCCTTTTGGCTTGTTCGCGTCTTTCACCATGTCTGTAAGGAGGAGGAAAGACAAGATATATTGGACTACAGAGTGACTGCGTCACAGCACTCACCGCACTGCTGCTAACGTCCCAACAGCACTTCTGCCTGTGCTGGAAAATCCAGACCAAGAGCAGCTTTACTGCTGGGCGTAAAGCCGTCCGGGGTGGTCTTTACTGGTCAATGCAGATAAAAGCTGAATATCTAGAGACACATAGGTTATACTGGTCAACCAGTATAGTGTACCTTTCCATTTACACTCATACTGGTGGACCAGTCAGTCTGTTCAACTCACCACACGCACTAGGGACAATCCGGGTGTGATAATAGATTACAGCTTGTTTAAAGGACGTGTATCACCACGCACAGATCAGGATTCCAGTCACTGTCCAGACTACCCTCACTGAGGACAAAAACACACCTCTGTCTCGCCTTTAACAGACACACACACTCCGTATGCAGTGCTGGTTCCTGTAGCGGTCGGAGTGTGTAATAAAGCCTCTGTAACGGCTGGCTCGCACTGCGCGCTGCGCGGGTCGGCAGCTAAGCGGCTAACGTTAGCGCCTCTCTTCTTCTACACGGTGCTTCTTCGCCACGACTTCGCCTTTTTCGTGCTTTATCAGGTAAAAATGACCGTCACCGCGTCTTTAACCCGCATTCGAGCTCTTACGCGAGTAAAGGCGTCTCTGTGAGGATTTTCCGACAGAAAAACATTCGTTAGCTCGCGCTGCTAACGTTAGCCTGCGATTGAATCCGGAGTGAATCCGCTCCGCGCTTTAGGCCACGCCCCGCCAGCTTAACTCCGTTCCCCGCGCCGCAGAGGAGCTGCGGCTGCGGCTGGAACCAAAGCCCGGAGCGAATCCGCGTCGGATCAGGATTCTCCACCCAGAACAATGGCAGCCCGCGCTGAAGCTCCCCCTCCCCCCACGGCGCGCGGTTACACGGTTACACTGTCACACTATTACACCCGCTCACACACAGCCCGCAGAGCTCACCTGCCCGGTCCGGAGAAACAGTCAGTTAGTACCAGGTCACAGCCGAACTCCTCCGCACTCCCGCCAAACAAGCCGAGCGGTTACTAAGGCAACGCCGCCGGGGGGTCGGCCTGCTTTTGAAGATCAGTTTGAGCCCCACCATTGGACAAAGCCTCAGTTGACGTCACACGACGGCAAGCCCCCGGGCATGCTTATTAAAATAGTCTATTTTTCAATCAATCAATCAATCAATCAATCAATCAATCAATCAATCAATCAATCAATCCAGATATTTACTGACGATCTCTTTATAATGAAGCTTATTATTGCAGAACAGAGCAGATCAAAATACAGTAACATAAAAACAACGATAATATGCTGTTTTCCGTATTACATATATGATATTTAATGGTATAATCACACACACACACACACACACACACACACACTGGAAGGTACTGGTGGTCAGATGAAGCCTTATGTAACCTTGTGTCCTTGCCACAAAGTACAGTGTCAGTAGTAAGCAAAAGAACATCTAAACAAGAAGGAGGCATTTGGAGTCCTGTGCACCGATAAGGTTAAAATAGAACACTTTGGCTGCAATGAGCAAAGGAATGTTTGGAGAAAGAACATTTTCATGAAAAGAACACCTCACCAACTGTTAACTGGGGGTGGCTTAATCAAGCTTTAATGGTTGTGTTACAGCCTGTGTCACAGGGAGCACTTCAAAGTTGGAGGGAAGAACGGATTTAATGAAACTCCAGCAAATGCTGGAAGCAAAAGCTTATGCCGTCAATCAAAACCCCTGAAACCATAAAACTCACCCAGAAGCAGAGGAAAGTCTGTTCGAACCTGAAAACTGAAATCAGGATAATGCAAGATTTGTACAATCTCATAAAAACAAAAACCCAAAAGAGTGAAGAACAGAACCATGTTGCCTTCTGCTCCTGCAGATGGATCATCCTGTGGACCTTTCTCCACGTTCTCCACCTTGGCTCTGTCCTGATATTCCTGACAGCATCTCAGGATCTGTGCTGAATGTCCATATTCTAGAGTCTGTGCTGTTCTCCAAGGGTAATTAATTTCACAATATTTTAGGACACTTTCAAGAGTTCTATAAACACTGATATCCACAACAGGCTCACAGAGGTACACTTTTAACCACAATAACAAAATCCATCAAGATACAATAAAATAGCATTAAACTAAGCAGTATATTACTGAGATCTGTATTTAGTCCAGCTTTTACGGTATCACTTGGCTTAGGCTAATGCAGCTAGTCGGGCACAGATTCAGTGCTATATATATGCAGTCATTGGTTCAGTGTCAACCTGGCAGCCCACTTGAGCATGTCTGTGGAGGAGGCAGGGCAGACACCTCTCTGGTGTTTTGAAATTAGACTGCTGCTTTTTCACTCGCTCTCATTTTCTATTGATTGTTCCTTTTAACCTCCAGCAATAAAACAAATCCTAGTTTATAGTTTTCTTTTCTTCCCTAAAGAGTGAAGGACAGTAAAAGGAGAGATCTGTTTAACCTCCCATCTGGGAGGAGATACAGGAGCCTCTGGGCTTCTTTCCACATACAATCACTCTGCTGAACTGCAAACCCCACCTGTGAAACTCCTGCTCATACTGTTCTCACCGGACTCTTATAGATACAACACACGTCTTCAATTCACACGTTCACTCATAACTACACTTATATTACATATTTATAATAGTGTATATTTCTATTAGCTTTTTCAAATACTTTTTATAGCTTCTACAATCTACATGTACACACGCACACACACGTATAGTGTTTATACTGTGTATTTATATACCAAACCTCAGACTTCTGCTATTTACCTATTTGCACTTCTGGGCAGATGCTGACCACATTTCGTTGTTTGTACTTGTACTGAACAATGACAGTAAAGTCGCCCGTTTCCTGAACTGATGTTTGATTTTATCGCCGGTCTAATTAGAGTGTTTTCACCCAGAAAGGGGCAGGCCATTACGAAAAGTACCCAGATGTGTTGCTCTCATCCACTGGTCAGTAACACTGCGTTGCAATACCATCAGAAAGTCCTGCCTCTTGTGGTGGGAAACGTCTGTACAGACCATCGGGCCAAAAATATGTAGATAGTAAAAGTATTACATGACAGAAACAAATGACGTGTTAACAGATAAACATCCCGACTTCTTACACATGTACAAGGAAAAATCATCAGACGTATTTTTGCGTCTTAACGTGAACGGTTTTAGCACATGGTCCAGTTTAAGCAGAACCAGCTATCATTATTACATTTTCTACTTTGTTACAACAGTGCTACAATGTTGTCAGAAGGTTGTGATGTTTGCACGCTCTGGTAAAGATTGCCACAAAATTATCCCAACCTCATTATTCAAGTTTAAATGAAGTCTATATTTTCCATCTCCTTACTTTTATTTCAGTGGGTTCACACAGCAAGTTCAGCTGCAGCTGTAACTCCACCTCAACTGATGAAACAAAGGCTGTGGCTGATATGGATCCCAATTCCCTCATTAGTGCACTATGTAGTGTAGATTCACACACACACAAACCACTGACAACAAACTGGGCAAGTTCACATGTTTAATGTCACAGACAGAAGTTTAACAGTCGCAGTTATAGTCATAGTTGTCCTCACCATGAGAATTGTTTTCAGGATCTAAACGATTGACTTTGCAGGACCATATCTGCTCCTTTACCATCACTCCAGTGAATGACCTCTACTGCTTTTTCTACAAACAGAATTAAAACCTGCTCTAGATCAGAGAAACTGAAACAGCAGACCTTAACAGGAGTTCTGAATTAAGAGGAACGGTAAACAGAGTACATATCTAGAGCTCTCAGTCAGGAGAAACCACAGATCAGTGCAAGCAATCTGAGAACCGTCCAAAGTAGAGATGGACTTTGTTAGACTTTGATGAATGCGCGTGCGCAGCACGTGCCCAGCAGTCAATGCATGTGGGAGAGAAAAAAAGCTTGAGTATCAATCTTTTTTAACGAGTATTGGTCAATATCAATACCAGCATTGGTATCGATATTTGGATCGATCCGCCCAGCTCTAGTCCAAAGCTCACGGAGAAGCAGTCAGATCAGGCAAATGAGAAATGAGGGATTCGGTCAGCTTTGAGCCGCTGTGTGGCAGAACTTCTTTTTTTCATCGTCCATGATCTGTGGTTTTATCTCCTTACACCATCAACCAAAACCCGAAACCCCCAAAACCGTAAAACGCCAGAACGTCAGATTAACAGATAGGCCCTGTCCTGGTTTCGAACCTAATTTTGAACTGTTCGGCACATTTCCATCAACAAAAATAGCTTCCAGAACCTGAAAAGTTTGTTCGCAGCAGGAACCAAAGATTAGTGCTGTGGACATGTCTTAGTTGTACAGGAGCAATGGCATACCTTTCGTCTCACATGGCGTCTTCTACATCTTAATGCCAAAACTTGACCCATGTTTGCTTTTTGGAATAAAACAAACACTCGCAGGCATTCTATACACACTACCATCATCTCACTTCCATTTACTGATACTGGGTAGTGCCCTCTGTTGATGGTGTATTCTGTGATGCAACCTCAGTTCCACTAAAACTGGTGTAAACGCTGGACGGTTTGCTGAAAAGCATCAAAGTTCTTACAAGTCCTAATGGAACAAGTTCAAGAACCAGAGTTCCTTTGGTGGAAAAGGCCTAAGAGTAAAGAAGTCTGTTAGATCGTGAAATCAGGATAATGCATGGTTTGTACAAACTCAAAAACAAAAACCAGACCATTCTGGCTCTATCTTAATATTCCCGACGGCACCTTGGGAACTGTGCTGAATACGGAGAACTGGCGGTACTAAAATGTCCGTATTCCAGACTCAGTGGTGTTCTCCATGGGTTCTAGTGACAAGAACTCTCATGTTAAGGATTGCAAACAGAAGATCTTCTGATGAACTTTCAACTACGTTTTTAATCCAGAGTGAATCTCAGTTTATAATGTCTATATAAAGTCGGCGTGTGTGCATGTGTGTGTACTCTGGCACTTTGGTTTATATAGTCTTCTTGGTGTACATTCGTAGAAGGGTCTGTGGACGGGATCAGGCCAAGAAGTTGTAGTAGGAACACTCATTCGTCAGCGAGCTGAGGCTGCAGATCTGCACGTCCACTCCTGAAGAATAACAGAGTATTACCTCAGCGTCACTCCTGGACCGAGAACAGTCCACCAACCACAAATATCCAGCCGACAGAGTCCTGTGGGCAGTGTACTGTGAGCACTGATGAAGGACTAGAGGACGACCAACACAAACTGCAGAAACAGATGAGCTTCTGTCTATGACTTTACATCTACAAGGTGGACACATTCGGTAGGAGTGTCTAATAGAGTGGACACAGGGTTTAACCACTCCAGCAGCACTGCTGTGTTTGATTTGCAGTACTTCTCTACTGGGACAAGACAAGCTGTGTGCCTGCGTTTGCAGAATCTGTGTCAGGAATGTGTTCATTAGAAGAAGTGTGCGTATAGTGCACACACGACTAGAGAAAAAGGTTTACCTCAGATTATGATGATGAGTCTGCAGTTTGTGAAGATCCGGCTCTCAGCTCTGGGCCTGTAGTTCTAAAGGGTGGACAGAGACAGAGCTCCACTAAGCAGCAGTCCTTCATACACACAGTCACACAGCAATGCTAAAGTGTTTCATCAGTGTTGGATGAAGGACTGAGCTGCAGTTTGGTCTAAACTAAGCATCTGAATTCTGACGATTAGTTCTCAGGGCAGCTAATGATTCGCTCCCACACAGACACAGGTTCTTACTGAAGTGCCGGACACCATGTTTCAGAGCAGTATAAACTAGAGCTTTTGGAAGCTGTTCTCCAAGCTGAAGGTGTTTAAAACTTGATGGATGATGGAAATACAGCTATGCTACTTTCCAGCATACATTTAAGAGAGTTAAGAAACACTACTCGTTCTGATCTTCATCGTCCTCCTCATCATCATCATCTTCTTCATCATCATCATCATCATCCTCGTCATCGTCTTCGTCATCATCATCATCATCATCTTCTTCTGCCTGGGCATCTTTAGTAGATCCACCAGCTTGGCTAAGTCCACCATCCTGCAAAACACAGAGTGTGAGAACCTGAAGTCCTGCAATACATTAGGAACACTTTCCCAGTCTTCTCTAGCCCACAGTCAAACAGCAGTGGCCTCTATTAAGGATAAAAATTATTCAGATGGAAACAACACATCACCTTCTCTTGTTTCTCACGCAGGAGGGCAGCTTTCCGCTCAAAGATCGAGCGCTCCTTTGTGCTCAAATTGGACCACATCTCCACCAGCTTTTTGGCGATTTCAGCAATGGAGAGGCTGGGGTACTCATTTTTCACTGCGTTCCTGTTTTCAGCACAGAAGATGAAAAATGCCGACCTGCAGACACAGAGAATCGTCTTTACCCTCGCACACTACATTCCACAGCAACTGACAACAGTGAATGTTCAAAGGAGGGGCAATTATTAATCCCACAAAATATGAGAAGATCTTTAACACTGTAAATTACAGGGGGCGTTTAGGTTCAGTGGGGCCCTCCTTCTTCGTGTCCTTCTTCTCCTCACTGCTATTTGGGGGATTGTATTTCTTCATCTCCTCATCATAGCGAGCCTTGTCAGCCTTCGCCAGGTCTTCGAACTTCTTCTTCTCAGCCGGACTCAGAGCCTGTAAACACAACGAAGAATGAGTGGGCCCGATACACTGATCTCAGACCGTCTTCGTCCTACAACACCGCACGCAAACTCACTTTCCAGTCTTCTGAGCACTTCTTGGAGAACGTGCTCAAGTTCACCGAAATGCTCGGGCTCTTCTTTTTAAGCTCTTCCCTGCAGGACAGGACGAAGAAGGCGTAGGCAGAGGTCCTGCCCTTGGGTTTGTTCGAGTCCTTCACCAAGCGCCTGCCCAGACCCATTCGCAACAGGCTGCGATGAACGGTGTGTTCGGACACCTTCTGATCACGGCCAGCATTGACCTTCTCGGCAAGTTCTGCTACAGTAGCTTGTTTGTGGGATTCGACCAGACGGGCCAGTTTCTGCTCCCCGTGCTCATCGATGAGCTTGGGGCGCCCATGACCCAGCCGACGGTTCACTGGTGGGCCTTCTTTGGACCACTTCTGGTAGGTACTGACCACCGCACACCTGGAACAACCCACCAGTCCTGCTGTTTGGGAGATGCTCTGACCCAGTCTCCTGGCCATCACAATCTGACCCTTGTCGAAGTCACTGAGATCCTTACCTTTACCCATTTTCCCGCCAAAACAAAATGACCGTTTACCTTCTCATTTCCTTCCCCTGACAGGAGCCGTTAGACCTGATTATACAGCTCACATCCCAGTGCTTTTAATGTTATGGCTGTGTGGTGTGCATGTTTATTACACATTTTAATGCATAAAGGTGTTTTTATGCCGATGTTCCATCAGCAAACAGCGTTAGCACCTAATGCTAATGCTATCTAAAACAATACCTCAGCGCTTTCCCGCCTAAACCGCCCCTCCCCCCGCCAAGCTGCTACCGACGCCCGACCACCGACCCCCGACCCCCGACATAACCGAGCAGGGTGTTCAGAAAGTTTGGGATCTCCTGGAGAACCAACTGCTTCCTTTTCCCACAAACGATCCTAAAGCAGCGTTAGCATCTCTGCTCTCAGGAGCGACGCGTCAATCACTTTCTATCACAGCCAATCACATTACGACGTTCAGTCGCCTAAATTCATATTAAGCCAATCAGCAGCCCGAATTACTTGTCGTTCATTTTCTAGCACAACCAATCGCCTTTAGACTTCCTGGAAATTAAGACGGGAGCGGCGCTCTTATTGGCTGAGAGCAGATCGACGATTCATTCATGTAATTCCATTTTTAATCAAACGAAAATTTGATAACATAATTATAACACCTTTAATTCACTGGAATAAATCCACAGAAATTAAATATAAAGAAATAAAATCATACAGACATAAAACCATACAGCAGTGTGTAGCAGTAGAGGCTGTAATGAACAGTGTAGTTTTCATGTGTATGTGGTGGGATGTGTATATGTGCCTTCCAGTGTTGTGTAAGAAGCAGGAAAGTGAACAGCTTATAATAAATCATAATATAATGGAAATATGAATATTAATATAAAAACATAATGTCCACTTACACAGTTAAACAATTTACGCATATCGAAATAACTGAAAGGAGCAGAATTGGTGCGATTACATTTCATTATATATTTCAAACTGGTAAAATTAAACATTTTATCATTTATCAAAAGTGCTGTATCATCATTCCAGAGAACACAGCTTCACTGCTCCACAGCTCAATGCTGGGGGTCTCTATACCCTCTAATCCACATCTGGTATTAGACATGGAGACAATAGAGTCATGTTTGTTTATCTACCTTTTCTGTAGGCAATACTTCTCTATGAGTCGTTGAATGCATTCATTAGAAACGGTGTCCAGAAACATTTGGACATATTTTGTGGTTTGCAGGAACTGACAGTAGAGTTTCTGTTGGATGAGATGTTTAAAATTCCTATGAAATCAGAGTACAAGTCAACATGAATTCTATGAAGAGTGCAAAGACTCCAGCTTTATTATAAAAGTTTTTCTACACACTTGAAACAAACAACTCAAAAGAAAAAATACAGAAATTAAATAATTGCTCAGTCTGTTTTAAAACAAACAAACAAAATTAATTATTTTCCTCCACACTGCTAAACACACTACTCGTCATCCTCCTCCTCCTCCTCCTCATCATCCTCATCATCATCTTCTTCCTCATCATCATCCTCATCATCATCATCATTGTAAGGTCCTGTCTGGGAGTCTTGAGTGGAGCCTCCAGCTTGGCCAGGTCCACCTTCCTGCAGAACACACATGGAGTTAGAGCTCCAGAATCAGTGTGAGGAGAACCTCGGTGCTACTAACCAGTGGCCCTATTTACACCTGGTAGAGGCATTGCTGAGGAGGCACACGCACTGCGTACGGTGGTGCACATGCATCCCACTGACACCTGTACTTTGTGCTGGACACTTATGATCGGATCACACAGGACACATTAATGCCAGGTGTAAACAAGGATTTTGAGACATTACGTTCACATTCTGACAGTGAAGTACGTGGTAAAAGTACAGCAGACCAGTCAGACAACAGGGGTCTCTGGATCTTTTTCCTGAGTGTAAAGTTCTGTGTGTGTTCTGACCTCCTTATTTCTGAGGGTAATTCTGATTCATTACTAAAAGTGTTCAGCCAATCACAGAAAGCACCTCCACTTCTACACACAGCAGCTTCACACTAGATATAAATCCCTCCATCTAACCACTACACCAAGCTCTGTCGTCGCTTGCGCCCGCCCACACCACAGCAGACCACTCTCTTAAGATGAACTGCTTCAAACAGAAGAAACACGTCACCATCTCGTATTTCTGACGCAGCAGAGCAGCTTTCCGCTCGAAGGGCGAGCGCTCTTTTGCACTCAGCTTGGTCCACATCTCCACCAGCTTCCTCGCGATTTCCCCAACGGACAGGTTAGGGTATTCGCTCTTCACCACATTCCTGTTCTCTGCACAGAAGATAAAAAAAGCCGACCTGCAGAGAAACACAGAGATAAGTCTTTCCTTTAGAAACCAGAAGTTTTTCTGAGTACATCAGAGAAGATCTACAACACTAACTCACACAGGCCATCTAGGTTTAGAGTCCTTATTCCTTTTCTCCTCGCTGCCATTTGGAGGAACATAGCTCTTCATTTCCTCATCATAGCGAACCTGGTCAGCCTGCTCCATGTCTTCAAACTTCTTCTTCTCAATTGGACCCAGAGCCTGCAATGAAGGGTTAAGAGGGATAATTTAGACCTTCCTCCTAAGCTTTCAGAGGGTTCAGGATATTCTCCATCCACCTGTAAACTGGTGACCATCATCAGAGACTTTGGCTGTGTTCACATTACCAGGCTGAAGTGACTCAAATCTGATTTTTTCAAGGGTGTGTGGACGTGTGGCTCCACAATGTTAACAGATCTCCATATCGAGACGGGGTTTCCCGTCCAGCTGCGGTGTAACCAGCAAAATGATTGGCTGTTTGTTGAGAGAGTTGTGAGCAGTTTCCTTGTTTGTAATGTCTCTGTGGAGTGTGGGTGTGCCGTTCCAGGGACAGATTGGTTCACATTACAGACAGACTGAGCTCACTAACATTTATCGATGTGAACCGTAAAGCCAAATGATCAGACAAGCCGATCTGATCAAATAATCAGACTGAGTAATGAGGCTTGTAATGTGAACATAGCCTTCCTTTGCATGTCAACCCACCTTCCACTGTTCGGAACACTTCATGAAGAACAGGCTGAGGTTCTCTGGAATACTCTGGCCTTTAGTCTGAAGCTCTTCCCTGCAGGACAGGATGAAGAACGCATATGCAGAGATCCTGCCTTTTGGCTTGTTCACGTCTTTCACTCTGACTGTAATGAGAAAAAAATGATAAAGTTATAATAAATATTCCAGTCCCGGTGTATGAAACTACAATTCCTAAAAGTCAGATTTTAGAAGATAACTGCTGAATATTCTGCTCCAGGCGCTTCTGCATCTGTCCAGTTCCTACACTGAAATTTGACATTTCATAAAAAGGAGCTGTAATTTTCACAACTCACTTTATTTCATCAATAACTACTTTTGTTTGGACGATATCTTGTCCCTGAAGTAATTTTGAAAACCAAGAAATTACTGCCATTTAAAGACCATTTTACCCCAATAATAATTATATAATAATAATGTTCAATAATATAATCACAGCCTTTTAACTTTATTTATTATGAATCATGAATTGGAATATAACATTAGAATATTTAAATAAACAAATAAAACATAAAAAAATGAATCCTTGGTTTTTAAACAAAGTCATACCAGCACATTCATGCTAACGAATTCTGGAGACATGGCTCCTCGAAACTGTTTAATCATACCATATTCATCTTCCTCCTCGTCCTCCTCTTCATCATCCATTTCTTCATAATCATCTTCTTCATCATCCAATTCTGCTTTCATAGTGGAGCATGCAGCTTGGCCAGGTCCATCATCCTGCAGAACATAGAGCTCCAGAGTCATCTTTAGGAATGATCTGAGGGTAAAGGAACTGGGTCATGTTGTGTCCGACCTCCAAAACGAGGTGGTGGTCTGCACGGCTGACTCACTTCAGCCTCAGTGCAGCCAGAGCAGAACATCACCTTCTCACTGGGAATGTAGCTCTTCATCTCCTCTTCATATCGAGCCTGGTCAGCCGTCTCCATATCTTCAAACTTCTTCTTCTCAGTTACACTAAGAGCCTGTAAACACAATAAACACAATAAAGAGTGAGGAATCATGATATACCAACCAGTGACCTTCCACAGGTTTCAGGATTCTCTCCATCCACGTATATCCACCCAAAGTTTAATGAATAAATAATAAGAAATTACCTTCATTTAATAAACCATCCCTTCTTTTCATAAACCATGTGATCTGCAGAAAGCTCAGGAGACCCACCTTCCACTGTTGTGAACAGGTGATGAAGAACAGACTGAGGTTCTCAGGACTTTTATTTTGAAGCTCGTTCCTGCAGAACCGGATGTAGAAAGCGTAGGCAGAGGTTCTGCCTTTCGGCCTGTTTGGGTCTTTCATTCCGTCTGTAAAAACCCAAACACACTTTATAACATTCACAAAACTGAGAGAGAGAGTGAGAGAGAGAGAGAGAGAGAGAGAGAGAGAGAGAGAGAGAGAGAGCGCGAGAAACAGAGAGAGACAGATTCACAGAGAGAGAGAGAAACAGAGAGAGACAGATTCACAGAGAGAGAGAGAGAGAGAGAGAGAAACAGATTCACAGAGAGAGAGAGAGAGAAACAGATTCACAGAGAGAGAGAGAAACAGAGAGACAGATTCACAGAGAGAGAGAGAAACACAGACAGATTCACAGAGAGAGAGAAACACAGACAGATTCACAGAGAGAGAGATTCACACAGAGAGAGAGAGAGAGAGAAACACACAGACAGATTCACAGAGAGAGAGATTCACAGAGAGAGAGAGAAACAGATTCACAGAGAGAGAGAGAAACACAGACAGATTCACAGAGAGAGAGAAACACAGACAGATTCACAGAGAGAGAGATTCACACAGAGAGAGAGAGAGAGAGAAACACACAGACAGATTCACAGAGAGAGAGATTCACA
>CM067518.1:166025-173587 GCA_034509495.1 Acestrorhynchus altus | reverse complement strand
CACTCTCACCAGTTTACCTTCTAGAGCTGTCCAGTAAAACCAGTTCAGCTCTTTTCTGCTGCAGTTTCTTAAAATAAAGCAGATCATAATTTCATGTGAATGCTAATGAAATGAAGCTCAATGATTATGAAAAAATGAAGCTCACTGATTGGCTGTATTTCTCTGCTCTCTCGTCCAGCTCTCCCAGAGGGTCATGGGAAATGGAAGTGATGAAAGCGACAGTGAGGAGGTGAGTCTGCACTTCATCATCAGCTGTGAGCTGTCAATCATCAGTATTATACTAACCCCCCCATCTCTCTCTCTCTCTCCGTCTCTCTCTCTCTCAGTTTCTTCCTCTCCTCCGTTCATTATTTTCTCAGATACAGATGCAGGTTCAGAATTCCCGTTCCTCAGGTCCAGTTCAGAATGGTGGAATTCCCGAAATGCTACAGATTCCTGTTGCAGTTATTCCTGTTTATTACCCACAACCCTTTTCTCATGCCCTGCCGGGGCAAATACCACTTCCCGTCAATCCTGAAATTGCCCCGCTCTCTCTGCCACCCCCTGCTGTTGCACCAGGACTGTCCCAGCATCTGCCAAATGCTCTCTCCCCATTGGCTGGGCTTCCTCCCATCTTCAGTAGTGTGCTGCACCCATTGGCTGATCCCCTAATGCCAAACCCTCTAATCCCTCAATCAGCACTCCCACCCTTTTTAGCCCCTCCCTCAGTCCCTCTTCAAGGAAGTCCCTTCCCTTCCGAGACAGATCTGCTCCCTCCTTCACCTTTTGGTAACCAGCCAATCACAATTGATGTCCAAGACCTTCAAAGGCAACAAGGCTCCACCCCTGGTAACCAGCCAATCACAATTGATGTCCAGGACCTTCTATGGCAAAAAGGCTTCATCTCTGGTAACCAGCCAATCATGATTGATGTCCAGGACCTTCTAAGGCAACAAGACTCCACCCCTGGCAATCAAGTGAGTTTGTGTAACAGTACTTATATGGGTATTAACTTATGCAAATTAATCAGAATAATTATTGATTATTGATTGATTATATGTAAAAAAAAATCCCTGATCATTGATTTATTGATGAAATCATTATCAATCATTTGATCACAGTTGAATTAAAGATAATTGTCTATTTACAAAATATTTAAAAATCCTTCTTATACACAGGGAGAGATCATCATACCTCCACTGATAAATGGTGTATCACAGGTACACACACACACACACACACACACTCACTCACTCACACTGGACAGGACAGTTTGTGATGTAGTGTTATGTTACCTGGGTGGGAACTGGGCTGGGCTGGACAGGACAGTTTGTGATGTTACCTGGGTGGGAACTGGGCTGGACTGGGCTGGACAGGACAGTTTGTGATGTTACCTGGGTGGGAACTGGGCTGGGCTGGACAGGACAGTTTGTGATGTACTGTTATGTTACCTGGGTGGGAACTGGGCTGGACTGGGCTGGACAGTTTGTGATGTAGTGTTATGTTACCTGGGTGGGAACTGGGCTGGACTGGGCTGGACAGTTTTTGATGTTACCTGGGTGGGAACTGGGCTGGACTGGGCTGGACAGTTTTTGATGTTACCTGGGTGGGAACTGGGCTGGGCTGGACAGTTTGTGACGTTACCTGGGTGGGAACTGGGCTGGGTTGGACAGTTTGTGACATTACCTGGGTGGGAACTGGGCTAGGCTGGATTGGACAGTTTGTGACGTTACCTGGGTGGGATTTGAACCGCAGCCTCCTGCACACTGATACTAAACTGACTGATGATAAAGGTCTTTGCAGAGGTGTTGGAATCTGAATGTAGAAGCAGATTTGACTCTGGTCCTGTTCTGTGTTTGTGTTGTGTAATGAGAAATGTCCCTCAGGACTCACCATTCCTGCTGCCAAACATACCATCTCTACAGCTTCACCGAGCAGCTGACACACCCACTGAGCCAGCCAATCAGGAGACAGACAACAAAATGGACAAGGATCAGGTAGATATTCAGTTGTTTATTCACTGATCCAGTCAGATATGAGTTACTCAGCATACGCACAAACGTATTCAGTACATCCTGTCCATTATTCACTGTCTACTATGATTTACTCCATATCCACTATGAATTATTCACTGTCTACTATGATTTACTCCATATCCACTATGAATTATTCAGTATTTACTATGATTTACTCCATATCCACTATGAATTATTCACTGTCTACTATGAATTACTCCATATCCACTATGAATTATTTAATAATGGTCTCTCTCTCACTGTCTTAAGGAGTTTGCTCTGTGCACCACAGCAGACTGTCTGGACCCTGAGCAGCCACCAGAGGGCATCACACTCACTGGTTAATGACTTACTGTTACACACTGCTGTACTGTTGTGTGTTTGATGGATGTAAATGAATAATAATTAAAATGTATTGATCATCGTTACCAAATATATGTGTAAGTGCTTCAGTTCTGCTGTGGATATTTGATGTAGTTTTGTTCTCTGTCTCTCTCTCTGTCTGTCTCTCTCTCTCTCTCTCTCTCTCTCTCTCTCTCTCTCTGTCTCTTTCTCTCTCTCTCTGTGTCTCTCTGTCTCTCTCTCTCTGTGTCTCTCTCTCTCTCTCTCTCTCTCTGTCTCTCTCTGTCTCTGTCTCTCTCTCTCTCTGTCTCTCTCTCTCTCTCTCTCTCTCTCTCTCTCTCTCTGTCTCTGTCTCTCTCTCTCTGTTGTGTATATATATATATATATATGTGTGTGTGTGTGTGTGTGTGTGTGTGTGTGTGTGTGATATGTTTGATCAGAGTGGCTGTGGTTGTCTGTGTATTTTAGTGGTGTTAGACTGTCTAAAGGAGGAACAGGTGTGTGTCTGGGGTAAACTCCACCCTATCTAAATCTAAAATTACTGTACACAGCGTATGTGTGTGTGTGTGTGTGTGTGTGTGTGTGTGTGTGTGTGTGTGTGTGTGTGTGCTCACAGACTGACAGTCAGCGTCTGAGGCAGGCTCCACAGAGTTAACTCACTCCTCCAGGCTATCACTCCCAGTCTTGCGAGAGTCTTGTGTGCAGGACTGTGTGTGTAATCCTCTGTCTGGACTGATGTACACACACTGACTGGAATAAAGTCTGCAAGTGTGTGTGTGTGTGTGTGTGTGTGTGTGTGTGTGTGTGTTTGTGTGTGATTCAGAAATATGATTTAGATCACTGTGGAACCTCACCACTGGAACACAGCATACGCTTGGTCTCTCCTCATTCATAGAGACTGGATCCTGGTCTCGCGTGACTGGACATAACTGCCCAGAGGTGTGACAAAGATGTCTGCTGAATGAAAACTGAGAACACAGGAGCACGGTATTCCGTACTCTTCAGTATTCCACACAGCTGACCAATTCCTATGAATTAAACAATGAAACATGTCCAGATCGCACGATGAACATAATCTGGTGTCGTCATTCATTCCTCTGTCCATAAAAACTGTTGGTGTGACCACACATTGTGTTTTTCCTTGTAAACACAAGGTTTATGGACGATTGGGAGTCTGGGATGTTTGGAATACTGACAGTCCATTCTGATTCGAAAGAAATGAGATTTTATTTTGGAAATTTGATTAATTTTAGTTGCTCACAGAGCAGCAGGCCGCGCTCAAGACGACTGATCCTCAGTTTTACACATCTCTTAACTCCTAACTACAGGAGTTAACTACACTTACCATGTCCTGTCTGACTGACCACACATTGAGTAAGTGGAGAAAAAGGGAATGTGATGAACGGCTTAGTTTGTTCACACTAAAGAAAGATAATGTCAGGTTTCTCAGAGACAATCCTGAGCTTCCTCTGCACTGACTCAGTGTCTCCTCTAATCTCGCCGATGAGAAAATGTCTTCCAGACAGACATACGTGATGGCCGTCTGTCTCGGGCAGTGGGCAGTGTACCTGGGCAGCCTTTATAAACCATCCTACGGCCCTTAAACACCTCAGACTTTACCTGAGCACCTGCAGACTGGACTGAAGACTGAAGACCTGCTCTCAGGTAAACCCTCACCTTCACATCTCTCTGATGGAGTATGGTATAGTACAGTACTAATGGTAGTATGTTATAGGACAGTAGTAATGGTACTATGGTATAGGACAGTACTAATGGTAGTATGGTATAGGACAGTAGTAATGGTAGTATGGTATAGGACAGTACTAATGGTACTATGGTATAGGACAGTACTAATGGTAGTATGGTATAGGACAGTAGTAATGGTACTATGGTATAGGACAGTACTAATGGTAGTATGGTATAGGACAGTAGTAATGGTAGTATGGTATAGGACAGTAGTAATGGTACTATGGTATAGGACAGTACTAATGGTAGTATGGTATAGGACAGTACTAATGGATGGTTATGTATAGTACATTTGTATTGAATAACATTCATTAATAATATTAATGCAATAATGTATAGTATGGAAATATATGTAGCATGTCAGGATAGAGTACAGCAATATTGTATAGTGCAATATCAATCAATTAAACAGCAGTATTGTGCAGTAAAGTATTGTACAGTGCAGTAGTATTGTACAGTAAAGTATTGTACAGTACATTAGTATTGTACAGTACAGTATTGTACAGTACAGTATTGTACAGTGCAGTAGTATTGTACAGTACAGCAGTATTGTACAGTACAGTATTGTACAGTACAGTAGTATTGTACAGTACAGTATTGTACAGTAAAATATTGTACAGTAGTATTGTATAGTACAGTATTGTATAGTGCAGTAGTATTGTATAGTACAGTATTGTACAGAAGTATTGTACAGTACAGTAGTATTGTACAGTACAGTATTGTACAGTACAGTAGTATTGTATAGTACAGTATTGTACAGTGCAGTAGTATTGTACAGTACAGTAGTATTGTACAGTACAGTAGTATTGTACACTACAGTATTGTACAGTAGTATTGTACAGTACAGTAGTATTGTATAGTACAGTATTGTACAGTACAGTATTGTACAGTGCAGTAGTATTGTACAGTACAGTATTGTATAGTACAGTAGTATTGTATAGTACAGTATTGTACAGTACAGTAGTATGGTATAGTACAGTATTTTACAGTACAGTAGATTTATACAGTACAGTAGTATTGTATAGTACAGTATTGTACAGTACAGTATTTTACAGTAGTATTCTATAGTACAGTATTGTACAGTACAGTATTGTACAGTAGTATTCTATAGTACAGTATTGTACAGTACAGTATTGTACAGTGCAGTAGAATTGTATAGTACAGTATTGTACAGTAGTATTGTATAGTACAGTATTGTACAGTACAGTAGTATTGTATAGTACAGTATTGTACAGTAGTATTGTATAGTACAGTATTGTACAGTAGTATTGTACAGTACAGTATTGTACAGTACAGTAGTATTGTATAGTACAGTATTGTATAGTACAGTATTGTACAGTAGTATTGTACAGTACAGTATTGTACAGTACAGTCTGGTAACTAAAGGAATGGATTTCCTACAGAGCGATGATGGTGCAGTTTGCTGTCCTGCTGTTGTGTGTGTTGGGGCTGTCGGAATGTTTTCCTGTGAGTATCACGTTCACTCCTCTGACTCTTTCATCTGAAGCAGGTTTATCTGTGTAGGATTTTGTGCTTTACATTCACACTTCGCACAATGTTCATCACACAGTTTCACTAGTGAACACAGAACCACTCAGGTGTTACTCTCCTCAAACTCAACTCACACTGTGGATCCCTCCCCCCAGCTGGCTCCGCCTCCCTCGCCTGCTGCCCCAGGGAACACCCTCCTGATCCCAGTAACAGTTCTGAGCTCCTACGGCCCACAGGTGGTTCTGCTACCAGTGAACATGGCCCAGTGGAACACACAGAAGAACGCCAGCCCATCTCCTCAGTCAGCACAAACACACCCACTGACTCAGCCCCAGCACCAGGTCAGTGTCTCAGCGTGTGAGGACAGTCCGTAGTATGCTGCTGTTCTGAGGCCTGCAGTGTATGAACTGTGAGATCAGCACTAATGTTCTGCTGGTTCTCCAGGTGAAGGCTGAGAACGCAGCAGAGGCTGAGAGTGTGAATAGTCCATTCCTGCAGCCACACACTCCTACAGAGCCTTCACCAGACACACACACTCTACCTCTCACACCTGAGACTGCACAGCCACAAGGACAGGTATAACTGTCTATATCTATATGTACTAATTCTATAACTATAATATATACATATGTAAACAGATATTTCCCATATATATTGTATATATGTGTAATAATAATATAACCTATATATATATATATATATGCCTGTATATATACTGTGTGTGTGTGTGTGTGTGTGTGTGTGTGTGTGTGTGTGTGTGTGTGTGTGTGTGTGTTTGTGCGTAGGTGTTTCCTGTATGGAACTCTCTCCCTGTTGTCCCTCTCCAGCCATCAGTGGTGTGTATATACTTAGAAACACACACACACACACACACACACACACACACACACACACACACACACACACAAACATAATTATGTGTGTGTGTGCGTTTTGCAGACTGGTCAGACTTTTTTCCCTTCTCTGGTGAACCCTGCTGGAGGAGTTGGTGGACAGACACAGGTTCCTTACACTTCCCACTTTAAGCAAGTGTAGCATATGTGTGTGTGTGTGTGTGTGTGTGTGTGTATGTGTGTGTGTGTATTAATGTGTTTGTGTCTGTGTGTTTCTGTGTGTATGTGTGTGTGTGTGTGTGTGTGTGTGTGTATGGGAGTGCATATGTGTCACTTAAATCACTTACTGTGTGTGTGTGTGTGTGTGTGTGTGTGTGTGTGTGTGTGTGTGTGTGTGTGTGTGTGTATGGGAGTACATATGCTTAAATCACTTACTGTTTGTGTGTGTGTGTGTGTGTGTGTGTGTGTGTGTGTGTGTGTGTGTGTGTGTGTGTGGGGTACATGTATGCTTAAATCACTTACTGTGTGTGTGTGTGTGTGTGTGTGTGTGTCTGTATGTGTGTCTGTGTGTGTGTGTGTGTGTGTGGGGTGCATATGTAGCACTTAAATCACTTACTGTGTGTGTGTGTGTCTGTGTGTGTGTGTGTGTGTGTGTGTATGGGAGTGCATATGTATGCTTAAATCACTTACTGTGTGTGTTTGTGTCTGTTTTGTGTGTGTGTGTGTGTGTGTGTGTGTGTGTGTGTGTGTGTGTGTGTGTGTATGGGAGTGCATATGTATGCTTAAATCACTTACTGTGTGTGTGTGTG
Organism: Acestrorhynchus altus; assembly: GCA_034509495.1. Lineage (NCBI taxonomy): Eukaryota > Metazoa > Chordata > Actinopteri > Characiformes > Acestrorhynchidae > Acestrorhynchus > Acestrorhynchus altus. The sequence goes on along the minus strand of CM067518.1, from coordinate 166,372 downwards.
TGTGTGTGTGTGTGTGTGTGTGTGTTCTGTAGGTGGTGTCCATTATTCGACCAGGTCTGTTGGTGAGTGTTAATAAATATCATTTCACCCCGTCTTTACAGTGCAGTACTGCCATTTACTACTAACGTAATTCACTCCATTAACACCCTGCTGTTAATAATACGTCACTATACTTTGTATTTTAGTCTAATTCAGAAAGCTCAGAGGAGGGAGCAACAGCTTGAGTAAACACACACACACACACACACGCGACTACCATCTCAATAATCTCACTCTCTCTTTTTTAGGTGATCTACCTGCTGCCAGTCAGTGCTGAGATTCCCAACATGGGCATAGCGGAGGGAGGG
>CM067518.1:148525-158525 GCA_034509495.1 Acestrorhynchus altus | reverse complement strand
TTCTGAGTGCTATATATTCAGTTATGTGAAAAAGTTAGAAAACCCCATGAAAACCTTTGACATTAGCATATGACATTAATCATCTGGACGTCTGATCTTCACTGTAACTACACTGAGAGATGGAGCTGATTTCACTAAACACACAACTGAAGAAACATCTTTAAACATCATTTATAAACATCATTAATAGAAATGGATCAAGTTCAGACCCCTCTGTCCTAATCGCTGTAGCTCCTCCTTCGTCTGAAGTAATGTCAGTGAGATGGTTCTAGAACCGTCTACCGTGTCTGACGAAGAAAGACGTTCCCACTCCTCCATGTGGAATTCTTTCAGCTCTGTGATGTTTAGTAATAATTCAGCTTTGGATTCATCTGTCCAAAGCACATTCATCCAGAAGTCCTATTCTGTGGATGTTCTCTGGAGAACTTTGGTCTTGGGGTTTGGAAGCATTGTCACGTAACTGTAAACTGTACATACTCTAATAAATAAACTGCTGATAGGTGCAGCACTGATTCAGAAAACTGGACTTTTCTGAAGGCTGACCTGGACCTGGTCCTTCCTGGACCTCAGCTTCTTCTCTGGGTGTCTTGTGCACATTGCTGGAAAGCTGGTTTAGGACGAAGCAGTGAGCAGAAGTTCAGAGCTATCTCAGGACAGGGTGCAGAATCCAACTGCGCAGCTGTGCCTCTGGATCGCTATCTAAGTGCTGTGTTATCTCCATACTAGCTACAGTGTGTGGACAATAGTATTGGGACACCTGTTCATTCACTGTTTCTTCTGAAATCAAGCGTTTATCCTGTTTCTGTTGGAGTAACTGTTTAGACTGTCCAAGGACGGATCTCTACTAGATTCTGGAGCATTGCTGTGAGGATTTGATTGCATTCACTAGTGCAGGGGGGTGCTGAGTTAACTGCGGCCCTGCAGGTTTAATAGGATTACAGGCGATCAGCGCAGATCGCTGACACGGCAAATGTACTCAAAGCTGGACTAGTGAGCCAGTAATCCGCGGCGTGGTCAAGGTGAACAGCTGAGTACACGAACACACTCTCTCACACTCCTTTTTGACAGAATCACAGAGGAACCATTAACCATTAACCCCAGAAACTCCTGATACGAAACCCTTGTGTTCTTCTAGCTTTCTGTCACGAATAATTCAGCGAGTGTATCCACAGCAGTTTCTGATTATCAGAGACACGAGTTAAAGCTCACAGCCTGGGGTAGCTTCAGTGGTGGGTTTGGATAGTAAAGTAAAGGGTTATATGTGTGTGGTAGTCATGACGACCCCCACTCTGAATCTTACACGTTGATTTATACACAGAACATTTGGTGGAGTTTATTACTTCTTAGTTAATAGTGTTGAGGTGAACGGTCACTTACTGTGATTTATACTGTTCTCTCTCAGCTGGTCAGTCATAAACCTCAGTCATATTCAGAACAGGAGTGTGTGTGTGTGTGTGTGTGTGTGTGTGCGTGTGTGCGGGTGTGTGTGGGTGTGTGTGTGTGTGTGCGTGTGTGCGTGTGTGCATGTGTGTGTGTGTGTGTGGGTGTGTGTGTGCGTGTGTGTGTGTGTGTGTGGGTGTGTGTGTGCGTGTGTGTGTGTGTGTGTGCGTGTGTGTGTGTGTGTGTGTGTGTGCGTGTGCGTGTGCGTGTGCGTGTGTGTGTGTGCGTGTGTGTGTGTGTGTGTATGCGTGTGTGTGTTACAGGTATCGTTTCCATCCTGTGTAATCCCCAATCCCACTGTTCCTCTGTGAAATCCTCTGCCAGTCTCAGCCAGGCCTTGCTGCTTGCTGGGACACTTCAGCACAGTTTGGACATTTAACACTCTTTACTTTTGCAGAAGTGTGTGTGTGAGTGTGTGTGTGTGTGTGTGTGTGTGTGTGTGTGTGAGTTAGGATGAGTTTGTGTCAGTCCAGGTGCTCCTGTATGGACATATAAGTGTGATGATGGAGCTGCACACCGGTGTATAGTGGGCCGTGGATTAAGCTTCAGGTGAGGGACTCTGCTCCTTCTGACCTTCTTCTCCTTTCAGCAGGTTAATACTGAACCCGTGCAGGCTGTTTGTTCGGCTTCGGTCTGATTGTTCGCACTGTATTTAACTCTCTGTCATAATGTCAGTGTCCGGATGGTATTCTTTGACCAACTCTGTTTGAAATTATAGTCCAGTAAATACATATTTTATGTATTAATAAGTCTTTACACAACCATTATCCAACTTTACTATAACGTATCTGTACCTCCGAATCACCTGTGTGTAAATAAGCTCTGTTCTGATTGGCTGCACTCATTCAAAAAGCAGCTGAACCTGGATCCGTGTGATTGGCCGGCTGTAGGCAGTGAATGGATTTACAGTATGTTAATATGTTGATTTCTGTGACTCGCAAAAACTGGTCTTTGCAGTACAGCTTCTATATATTGACGGTTTGCGGTGTTTTTATGTAAGACATCAACTAAGACACAGTAACTTTCAAGAGGAACTGATGTGTGGACGCACATACTGACCCTTTAACTTTAAATAAGCTGTAATGGACGATATATGGTGTGTGTGTGTGTGTGTGTGTGTGTGTGTGTGTGTGTGTGTGTGTGTCGTGGGTATATGGTGTGTGTACATTGTGCACCTATAAACTAATTTGTAAGTATACATTTAATTTATACAACCGTTCAAAACAACCCTTTAAACAACCTGCTTGTGTTTTTGATTGACAGGTGGCCATGTCCTCGCGGGTCACTCCCCTTGTCCCTCCCAAGATCCTCTTGGAGGGGGATGAGGTTACCATTGGCAGCACAGAGGAGATAACGTGAGCAGTGCATTATGGGTTATAAAGTAGAAGCAGGCCTCATATTGATCAGTACGCATTGTTCAACACTTTAGAAACGGAGCTCTACCTCGACTGAATTTACTGCTATACCTCTTCACCGATATCTACAATTACTGTACGATATCTACAATTACTGTACATCATCAAACAATTACTGTAAAATATCTACAATTACTGTACAATATCTACAATTACTGTACGATATCTACAATTACTGTACGATATCTACAATTACTGTACAATATAATTACTGTACAATATCTACAATTACAGTACATCATCAAACAATTACTGTACGATATCTACAATTACTGTACAATATCTACAATTACTGTACGATATCTACAATTACTGTACGATATCTACAATTACTGTACAATATAATTACTGTACAATATCTACAATTAGTGTGATATACACTGAGATGGAGCTACAGTCGGTGATTAGGGTGAATATTAATAATTAGTAATATTAATTATATGAATTGATTTCTGTAATTGATTAGAAATGCTTATGATGATGGTGATGATTAAGGTGATGAAGATGATGATGAGGGTTTTTTGTTTGTTTGAAGGAACCAGCAGTGCTGCGGTGCTCTGTTCAATGTTAACAACAGCAACAACAAAGAGGAGTGAGTAATACACAGCCATATGTAATTACTGTGCAATTACAATTACTCTGCAATATCTATAATTACTCTGCAATATCTATAATTATTGTGTAGATTTACATAATTATTATTGTTATGGACACACCCACAGTAGAATTATGGCTCTTTCACAGGGAGGAGAAGAAGGAGAAGGAGAAGAAGAAGAAAGAGAAGAAGGAAAAGAAAGAAAAAAAGGAGTAAGTGCTCTTTGTCATCATAACCATCATCATCTTCATCTCCACACACCATTACTGTTATCATTCTTCTCCACATCACTCATTTACCCGTCCTCCCTCTGCTCCTGCAGGAAAAAGGAGAAGAAGGAAAAGAAGGAGAAGAAGGAGAAGAAACAGAAGGAGAAGGAGGAAAAAGAGAAGGAGAAAGAGAAGGAGAAAGAGAAGGAGAAGGAGAAGGAGAAGGAGAAGGAAAAAGAGAAAGACAAAGACAAGAAAGAGGAGTATGTTGTTACTTATCTCCCCAACAGCAGAATTATTATTTCGTTTATTTATCATTATTATTATTATTATTATTATGTAGAACTCTGATTTATTCACAGTCTACTATGAATTCTTAAGTATCCACTATGAATTATATGTATCTCTCTCTCTCTCTCTCTCTCTCTCTCTATCTCTCTCTCTCTGTCTCTCTCTATTTCTCTCTCTCTCTCTATTTCTCTCTCTCTCTCTCTCTCTCTCTATCTCTCTGTCTCTCTCTCTCTGTCTCTCTCTATTTCTCTCTCTCTCTCTATTTCTCTCTCTCTCTATCTCTCTCTCTCTCTCTGTCTCTCTCTCTCTGTCTGTCTATCTCTCTCTCACTCTCCCTCTCTCACTCTCTATCTCTCTCTCACTCTCCCTCTCTCACTCTCTATCTCTCTCTCTCTCTCTCTCTCTCTATCTCTCTCTCTCTCTCACTCTCTCTCTCTCACTATCTCTCTCTCTCTCTCTCTCTCTCTCTCTCTGGTCAGGCCGAAGGACATTGTGGTGATTGACCCTGCAGGAAACACATACTATAACTGGTTGTTTGTCATCACCTGTCCAGTCATGTACAACTGGGTGCTCATTATTGCCAGGTAACCACACCACTGTCCAGTGCAGGTGGTCTGTGTGTCTTAAACACTGATAGATTAGATGGTTCTGCTCTCTGTCCTCCAGAGCCTGCTTCGAGGAGCTGCAGCACGATTATTTGATCTTATGGTTTATACTGGACTTTGTGGCAGATGGGGTCTACGTGGCAGACATGGTCTTCAGGACCCGGACAGGTGAGCACTGGACTGAACTCCTCTTCAGTCTAGCACAGTTTAGCCCCACTAATTCATACTGCAGGTCAGACAGAGGAACAGCCAATCAGAACAGATCTCATTTACACTTAATGGTGTGTGTGTGTGTGTGTGTGTGTGTGTGTGTAGGGTATCTGGAGCAGGGTCTGCTGGTGAAAGATGAAAAGAAGCTCCGGGCTCGCTACATGGACAGCATCCAGTTCAAGCTGGACCTCATCTCCATGATCCCGACAGACCTCCTGTACTTCATTGTTGGAATGAATTATCCAGAGATCCGGATGAACAAACTGTTTCGGGTCAACCGGCTCTTTGAGTTCTTCCAGCGAACTGAGACCAGGACCAACTTCCCCAACGTTTTTCGTATCTCCAACCTGGTCATGTACATCGTCATCATCATCCACTGGAACGCCTGCATGTACTACTCCTTCTCCAAGGCCATCGGCTTCGGGAGTGACCGGTTCGTGTACCCAAACCCGTCGGACCCGGAGTATGGCCGTCTAGTCAGGAAGTACGCATACAGTATGTATTGGTCCACCCTCACCCTCACCACCATCGGTGAGACTCCGCCCCCTGAGAAGGACTCTGAGTTCTTCTTCGTAGTCACTGATTTCCTGGTCGGTGTGCTGATCTTCGCCACCATCGTCGGTAACGTGGGCTCCATGATTACCAACATGAACGCGGCCCGGGCCGACTTCCAGGCCCGCATCGACGCCATCAAGCAGTACATGAGCTTCCGCAAGGTCACCAAGGACCTGGAGAAACGCGTCATCAAGTGGTTTGACTACCTGTGGACCAACAAGAAGGCGGTGAGTAAGAGAAATGAAAACATTACAGAGACAATATTTAACAGTGTTTTACGCAGATTTTTAGGCTAAATTGTTATATTATTAAATAATAATTATTATATTTATTCTAACTGAATATGATTATTTTAATTGTATTTTAATATATAAAATGACTACAGCACCTAGCAATGGTGACATTATTAGGGTACAGTCTGGACTGCTTTATGGAATAAGACACAACAACAGAAACAGTGTGTAGAATTGAACTATTATAGAAATAGAAAAATGTTAAGTATAGTAATGAGTTAAATGGACTCTTTCTCACTACATCTGACTGTTTATTATCAACTATGAAACATTAACCCTCGTTACTAAAGTATATTTCAGGTCCACTAAATAGTCTCATATTGGTCATTAAAACGCATTTTCCACTGCAGATCCATTGCTCTCCTCTAGGGGGAGTTTAAAGGTCCTGTAAATACAGTACTCTGTACTGGTACTGTAATAAACTTTCTGCTACAGGTGGATGAGCGGGAGGTGCTGAAGTACCTGCCGGACAAGCTGAGGGCAGAGATCGCCATCAACGTTCACCTGGACACGCTGAAGAAGGTGCGGATCTTTGCGGACTGTGAAGCAGGACTGCTGGTGGAGTTGGTGCTGAAGCTGCAGCCACAGGTCTACAGCCCCGGCGACTACATCTGTAAGAAGGGAGACATTGGCCGAGAGATGTACATCATCAAAGAGGGCAAGCTGGCTGTGGTCGCCGATGACGGGATCACCCAGTTCGTTGTCCTCAGTGATGGAAGCTACTTTGGAGAAATCAGCATCCTCAACATCAAAGGCAGCAAAGCCGGAAACCGCAGGACCGCCAACATCCGCAGCATTGGCTATTCTGACCTGTTCTGCCTGTCCAAGGACGACCTGATGGAGGCGCTGACCGAGTATCCGGAGGCCAAAGCCATGCTGGAAGAAAAGGGGCGACAGATCCTCATGAAGGTATGACTCCAGATTAGGGTTGGTTGCTATTGTCATTGCTGGAGGCTCAATGGGTGGAGCTAAACTGCTGTAGGCTGAATGGGCGGAGCTAAACTGCTGTAGGCTGAATGGGTGGGATTACACTGCTGTAAAATGAATGGGTGGAGCTAAACTACTGTAGACTAAACAGGTGGGCTGAGGGGTGGGGTTGGAGATGAATATGTTACAGGTGAGGAGAGATTCATAAATAATCTAGTTCAGCAAATATAGCCACGCCCCCTTGTGCTTGACTGGATCTGTTCTTTATATCCTGTGAACGTTTACTGTTATTGTTTCCATAAGGTTATTTTTTTTTGTTTACTCTTTACCGTTTGTTTACTGTTCTGTGTCCTTACCATTGTTTGTTTTGTTTACTGTTGCTTTCAGGACAACTTGCTGGACCTGGAGGTGGCGAAGCAGGGTCCTGATCCCAAAGACACGGAGGAGAAGGTGATCAGAATTGGGTCAGTTCTAGAGGACCTGCAGACCCGATTTGCCCGTCTGCTGGCCCAGCACGAGGCCGTCCAGAGCCGGCTGAAAAGACGCGTCACTAAACTGGAGACCAAAATCACCACCTCCACTGGGGTGATCTTCTCTGAGATGGTCCAACCAGAGCAGCCCCCCCAGTAGAAGAAGGAGTAGTAGGAGAAGGATGAGCTGAAGTAGCTGCATGGTTTTGGACTTTTGGCTGTGAATGAGGTGCTTACAAAGGGTCCATCTGTTGGACTGGACCAGGGGAGTCCAGGAGCTCTCACACTGGTCTGATGGAGAGAAGCTGACCGACATTGCAGGCCTCTTGCATGTTTTTCACTTTATTACAGAGAAGAGATGAATGAAAGTGCAGCATTCAGCCCCGCCCACATGCACAGCGCGAGAATGTAACCTCCTGTTCTTTGTGTTTGTTTTCTAATTGATGTGAATCTCAGGTTCTGCTCTAACCCCTGGACTCAAACCGGTGAATATGGAAAACAGGAAATGAGTGATAAGGGCTCATATCAGTGGGAAAAGTCATTTTCAGAACAGTTAGAATAAGTGTTGGAACCCAAGCTCAGGCTTCTCGTTCACTCTCCAGATCATCTAGAGAAGCTAAACGGCAGAAACAGCTTCTCTTCAATTCGCTGTTTTTGTCAACAATGCATTTACATAGTCCTATACACATGCCTACAGCCGGTTAGACCCCTCTGGAGCCCCCTGGTGACATCCTGGGCCTCGAAATGATAACAGTGATAATTTCATTACAAACTGGACACTCCTGAAAACCGGACACCCGGACACACTTCCAGAAAACCGGATACACATCCTGAAAAACAGACACCTGGAAACGTCCAGAAAACCTCACTCTCCCAGTGAAAACCACACAACTGTCATTACCACGGCTTTACGCGGACTGTCACCAGCAGAGCTCTGTAGACCCTCTCAATTCACCCTGACATTATAAAGAGTGTGTTTGTCCAGGCTGCTTTCTGAATGATGCTCAGCCAATCAGAATGGAGCTCATCTACATATATATTCTTAAATGCATGGTAACAAAATCTATGGTATGGTAGCTGAATTTACCTACTATTGTATGATTTATCATTTTTTAATAAAACACAGGTACTGAAGTATGATTGAAGAGCTTTTTAGATGAAACACCATCGTCCCCTACAGGAGCAGGACAGAACTGCTAAACCAGTTTAACACTGGATCTGTGGCTGTTTGGCAGCAGAAGGTGAAAGAAAAATAATAATAAAAATAAGATACCAGGAAAGAAAGCTTATGGGTCCTTTAAGGTGCTTTTTTATTGGACGTACCTGTGAAACACACACACACACACACACACACACTCACTTTCACATACTCTCTCTCTCTCACACACACACACACACACTTTCACATACTCTCTCTCTCTCTCTCTCTCTCTCTCTCTCTCTCTCTCACACACACACAGATTTAGATAGTTGTTCCTGTGTATAAATGTACATTGATAGCTGTGTTTAGGGTCAGAGGGGTCACTGCTGTATAAAGTGACCGTTTCTATCAGTGTCCACTGCCATTCTGAAGTGTTTCTTTAGTGAAGGAGTTAGATAGGACTGCATTTGGCCTGTACTGGTCTTCACATGTCCTCAATAAACCCTTTTTGACAGACACTCTGCCTTTTATTAAACTAATAAACCCTTTCAGACAGACAGACTGAGAGAGACTGTCAGACTTAGAGACAGAGAGACAGACTGGCTGACTGACGGACAGATAGACAGACAGACTGACAGAAAGACAGACGGATTCTGCCTTATATTCAATAATGACCCCTTTCAGACAGACAGACAGACAGACAGAGAGTCTTTCCTTCCCCTGAGCAGCAGCTCTCTGCACGGTGTGACACGTGGCCGCTCTCCGCTGCGGTCGGGATTTGTAGTTTTAATGGCCGCCGCTGAAACGCTGAGCGGCCGCGCGCTGACTACATTTCCCACAGTGCACCGCGGCCCGCCCGGAGCCCGGCGGCTGAGGTGAGTGGTGTTGGCGTTTTTGTTTGAGACGATTTAGAGGCGATTAAACACCGACTTTAGCTCAGAAAAGCACCGGCCCGGTGTTCTAAAGCCGTTCTAGCTGGAAAGGCGCGGAGGAGCTGCGCAGTGTTCGCCGCTGAGGGCTGTTTATTATTATTATTATTATTATTATTATTATTATTATTATTATTATTATATATACGCTGTATTTCTCTTTAGAGCCTACTACACACAGCCACCGTGCACCTATAATCCAGCACTGTCCTCTCAGCAGTTGGACGATCTGTCCGTTCCACCTTAAATGGAGCTGCTGGACTTCAGCCCTGCAGCATTTAAGGTGGAACGGAGAGATCCCCACTTCAGCTCCAACTGGATATTCATCTGAGACTGAATCTGCACCTCAGACCATCTCAGACCCCTCCATCCCCCCCTCAGACCATCTCAGACCCCCTCAGACCACTCCATCCCCCCCCTCAAACCCTCATCCCCACTCAGACCCTCCATCCCCCCATCTCAGACCCCCTCAAACCTCAGACCATCTCAGACCCCCTCAAACCACCTCAGACCATCTCAGACCCCTCCATCCCTCAGTGTAGAGCAGCTAAATACAGACACACTGATTATGCCGACTTTAAAGGATCAATCATAAGAGTCACGTGTTCAGATCAGGATCCTCGGCGCACACACACCGACGCTGTAATGAGAATAAGGTCCACAGAAGTAGTGATTTAGGACAAACTGTTTTCTCTCTCACTCAGGTGAGCTACATGGAGCCCGCTTGGAGACAGCAAGGCCGGGGCCGCGGCCGGGGTCAGGGACGGGGACAGGGACAGGTCGTAGGTGAAGCCTCGTCGGGAAGACCCCAGAATGATGGGTTGAAGGTGGGGCGAGGACGAGCCGTTTCTGCTGTGACCACGGTCCCCAAACCAGAACCACTCCCCAGTAAAGGTAGGGGGGACGTCTACGAGGGACTC
>CM067518.1:118525-143525 GCA_034509495.1 Acestrorhynchus altus | reverse complement strand
TTAAACATTAGCAGTGGAGATAAATTCTCCCTGACCCGTGGTTGCCTGGCGGTGTGGTCTGGTACTGGACAGAAGTACTGCAGCATTGAACGGGTGGACATGTGCATGTAGAAGTTTAGAGAAGGTCACACTGAGTAGTGGACATGTGCATGTAGAAGTTTAGAGAAGGTCACTTTGAGTTCATCTGTAAAGGTTAAAGTGCATTTTCGGTTCCTCCTGGAACCTGCTGACTGGCAGGGTGAGTGCGTGGGCTGTGAACGTCCACATGTGTCCAGATACATTTAGAAGGATTGTGTCCCTGTGAGCAGACCAGCCCAGCAGGGGGCGCCGACACATCACATGATGATGGATAAACCCAAAGAGACCTGAATACAGCAGCATTCTCTCACTGCATTCACACACACAGCTCATTAATCCTGACACACACACACACACGCTCACACACACACACACACACACACGCTCACACACACACACACACACAGAGACAGACACACACACACACACAGCTCATTAATCCTGACACACACACATACAGACACACACGCTCACACACACACACACACACACACACACACATACAGACACACACACACACATATAGACACACACACTCACACACACACATACAGACACACACGCTCACACACATACACACACACACACACACACACACACACATACAGACACACTCACACACACAGCTCATTAATCCTGACACACACACATGCACACACACACATACAGACACACACAAACACATACAGACACACGCTCACACACACAGCTCATTAATCCTGACACACACACACGCTCACACACGCTCACACACGCTCACACACATACACACACGCTCACACACGCTCACACACATACACACACACACACACACACACACACGCTCACACACACGCACACACACACATACAGACTCACACTCACACACACAGCTCATGAATCCTGACACACACACACAGACATACACATACACAGACATACACGCATGACATACTGTGCTAGGTTCTGGAACATTGCTGTGAGGATTTGATTGCATTCATCGACCATGGTGTTAGTGAAGTCATGATGTTGGATGATCACCTTTATACCCTCTAGTCCACATCTGCTATTAGACATGGAGACAATAGAGTCACGTGTGTTTATCTGCTCCAGAGAGTCCTATTCTATTGGCTGTACTTCATTACAGGGACTAGACCAGCTGTGTGTGCATTTGCACATCTGTGTCAGCAATGGGTGCAGCTTAAAGTAGCTGAATGCTGAATTATGTATAAAGTGTGTGTGTGTGTGTGTGTGTGTGTGTGTATACACACACGTGTTGGTGGAGCCTCAGACAGGCTCCTTTTTCACACACACTGAAGTGTGTCTGTATCTGTCCCTGTCAGAAACACGTGCTGACTGTCACACACACTCTCCCACTGTCTCACACACACACTTACTGTCACTCCTCATCACTGAACTGTTTCACACCATCACTGAGCACTCTTCAGATAGACCATTACTTACAGATGTGTGTGTGTGTGTGTGTGTGTGTGTTTATGTATCTAGTGTTGCCCAGGTAACTGTCCTCCCTGTGATTTGAACTGTGGCAGGACCCTCGGCTGCAGAAACCACAAGTGTCCCTCAGTATGTCATCAAGGTAACACACACAGACACAAACACAAACATACTCCCTGTCCTGCTCAGCCAGTCACATGTCCCCAAATCCATTAATTATCCCTGTCCAGCTGGCTGAGGTCGAAGGTCGTGTTGAGGAATGTTGTTAAAGTGCAGTAAAGTGAGCTGAGGCTGGCGCTTGTAGTTCAGAGTGACACTCACACTCTGTACTGCTGTGAGGACACCTCAGCCACACTGTCCTGATTCTGTTCAGAGAAGGACGGACGCAAATCCCACTCTCAAACTCATTTCAAATGGGTTTGTCTGACGTGGTGGTGTGTTAGTGTGTGTTGTGCTGGTATGAGTGGATGTCCAGTCACTGTCCACTCTATCAGATACCGAGTGTCTCCACCTTGTAGATGTAAAGTCAGAGACAGAAGCTCATCTGTTTCTGCACAGTTTGTGTTGGTCGTCCTCTAGTCCTTCATCAGTGCTCGCAGGACGCTGCTCGCAGGACGCTGCCCATAGGACGCTGTCGGCTGGACATTTCTGGTTGGTGGACTGTTCTCGGTCCAGCAGTGACACTGAGGGGTTTAAACACTCCAGCAGCACTGCTGTGTCTGATCCACTCGTACCAGCAACACACACTAACACACCACCACCATGTCAGTGTGACTGCAGTGCTGAGAATGACCCACCACCCACATATCACCCCCATATCTGCTCTGTGGTGGTCCTGTGGGGTCCTGATCATTGAAGATCAGGGTGAAAGGAGGAGAATAAAGTCTGCAGAGAAACAGATGAACTACAGTCTGAATTATAGAACTACAACGTGCTGCTGTATGATAGTCAGTAAATGAACAGCATTGTGTGTTACAGTGTGAGCCACATTAACAGCTGTTTGTTTCCATCTTCCTGAAAGTAGCAGCACGTTGTTCCACCTCGTTCTGCGTGCAGGTGTTGTTTGTGGTTCATGTCTGTTCTGAAAGGTTGGATCGAGGTTTTGCATATCAGACCATTGTTCAGTAACAATGTAAAAGAAAACAATGCACAGCGCCCCCTATCTGATACCCACCTTCATTATTCTGCCCTGACATTTCAATGGTTTAACCTTTGAGGTGTGTGTGTGTGTGTGTGTGTGTGTGTGTGTGTGTGTGTGTGTGTGTGTGTGTGTGTGTATGTGTGTGTGAGAGAGAGAGATCAGAGAGATAGTTTATAGGTCATCTCTGCGCTGTTTAATTATTCTGTTGTGTCTGTCTCTCTCTCACTCTTCTCTGTGTGTATGTCGATCGCCCTGTTTCTGGCTGTGAAATGCTAAGTGGTGTACAGCGCGACGGCGCAGGGCTCGTCTTATCTGAATGTCAGGCTGGTCTGACGCTCTTTAGCTTTAGATTGAGTTCAGAACATCTGGACAGAACGGCGGGAACGCAGCAGCTCCCACCAATCGGCTTTCTATCTCATCTTGACTCCGCCCACAATACACACTAGCTGCTGCCGGTCATTTTGCCAATTATGTAATAATATTGTGTAATATTATCATTAACTGACATTGTAATATAATATAATGAATATACTAAATTCTATATTCTAAAATCCATAAATTCCAGTTAAATAACCTGAGACGGTCCAGCGCGGTCCTGCTCCCGGGCTCCTCGGTCAGGTAACAGGGCTGCGGTCAGCAGAAGTCTCCTCTTCGTTTATTGTAAGATGACGTCATTGTAGTGACTGGTCTTACTTGGTGTGTCACCTGGCCTTGGCTTCCTACAGCCCCAAATATATTTTTAACAAGCCCCCCGGACCGTGATCGGAAAGCCAAACTGACCGCTGAGCAAACCCCCCCACACACACCGTCAGTGGAGCTTAAACGAACGCTGGGAACAACCCCCACCCAACCCTCAGAAGAACCCTCCTCATAGACTGAGCCCTGAGCCTCCCTGACCAGTGGAGTTATAATACTTACTGTGTGTGTGTGTGTGTGTGTGTGTGTGTGTGTGTGTGTGTGTGTGTGTGTGTGTGTGTTAGGGAGTTGTTACCCGTGTCCGGAGGTAGTGCAGGTGAAGTGTGCATGTGGTGCCACCTCTCTGAGTGTTCCCTGCGGGAGAGAAAAAAACACCAAACCTCCACGCTGTAAAGAACTGTGCAGGTAAACACACACACACACACACACACACACACACACACTGCACATCTGTGTCAGCAATGGGTGCAACTTAACGTAGCTGAACGTGTTCATTAGAAGGGGTGTCCACAAACGTTTGGACATATTTCTCAAGGTGTGTGTGTGTGTGTGTGTGTGTGTGTGTGTGTGTGTATATAGTCATCCTTCGTCGTGTCACCACCCCACTCGTGAACGCCACAGATGTCATTTTGGAGCATGTCCAGTCTGTAAGCAGGTGTGCCAGCTGCCCTTACCTGGCTGCACTCACCTGTGTCCAGCTCCATGCCACGACCAGGTGCTGCTCAGGACCACCCAGCGGGTACGAAACACACACACACACACACACACACACACACACACACACACACACACACACACACACACACACACACCTTCATAGTTGGAATATAGAAAAGGTGATGTCACTTAAATTACTGTGCACGTGTGTGTTTTCCAGGTTCCGTTAGCTGGTCCGTGGGAACAGCCTTCAGCTCCAGCTTTTGAGTGCAAGGCATTACCATGCCCTCCCTGCCAGGTCCCCATACCCACGTATGTACACACACACACACACACACACACACACACACACACACACACACACACACACTAACCCCGATGTGTATCGTCATGCTCACACACTGGAATTCTAAAACAGTCTTGTTTGATTAACAACATTGTTGTGTGTGTGTGTGTGTGTGTGTGTAATTTGATCGTGTAATGTAGCTATAATGTGCAGCAGACAGTGCAGTGATGTTTTCCTGGTGTGTGTGTGTGTGTGTGTGTGTGTGTGTGTGTGTGTGTGTGTGTAAAGTTGCCACCTGTGAAGTTTAAAATCTGTAACAGTGTGTATTTTTCTGTCTACAGGGCCTGTCTGGGGGAGCATGAGGTAACCACACACACACACACTGGTTTCACTATTCTTATGAGGACTTTCCATTGATATTATCATTATTGTTGCTAATTAATGTTAACCCCTCACCCCTGACCCCTGACCCCTGACCCTGCCCCTCGGTACGGGGGTCTATGTGAGCACAGTATTTAGAACAAACTGAAAAATATTTGTTCCGTTCGTTTTTTAGCCAAACGCTATGAAGCAGGGTTTTGGTCTCCTCATACGTTTGGGACAGACACACAAATCTGATCTGACCAATCATATCCCCCCCTTCAAATCAGGACATATCTGATGTTGGACCACATATGAAAGACTGGATTTGACTTTTCCACAAATCAGTTCTGAGACACATTAAGCTGATCTGTGTCTCTTCAGTCTGTTAATGTGAACACAGCCTCTGTCCTCAGAAGACATATGAGAGACTCCTGTACGGACAAGGACATCTGGTCCTCACATATCCATAAAACACACACACACACCTTCAGCACATCATCTGATATTTCTTCATCAAGACAGAGAAAGAGAGAGATCAGAGGACAAGTGAGATGGGGAATCAGAGAGAGAAACGAAGAAACGAGAGAACGGCTGGGCAAACAGTAGAGAAAGAGGAGAGAGAGAGAGAGAGAGAGAGAGAGCGCAAAAGAGGAGAGCATGTGAGAGTGAGAGAGTGAGAGTGGTATGGGTGAGAGAAAGGGTAGAATAGTCCAGTGGTCCTCTTGATACTGCTAAAGGTCAAATCCAGTCTAATCTCTACTGCTGAAATGTCAGAGACACAGAGAGAGATTGTGTGTGTGTGTGTGTGTGTGTGTGTGTGTGTGTGTGTGTGTGTGTGTGTTGTACTGTTTATATTGTCCTGATAATCGCAGTTGGAGACAAGCTCTTATTAGAAACACCACTTCGTGCTTCATCACTGGCCACTTTATCAGAAACACCCACTTTGTGCTTCGTCGCTGGCCCTTTGGGGGCAGGCTGTGTTCAGTGGGGGCATGTCAGCACTGAGGGTCACTGTTCCTCTGTTGTGCAAATGCTGTGAACCATGGTAGGTGTGTGTGTTCAGGGTGGTCTTGCTGCCTGGGGGTGGTGGTATGTTTGGGTAAATTTCCAATTAACTCGCCCTCTGTAGTCAGCATTTCAGCTCACACTCCTTTACTCAGCACAAACACAGCTCCAGGAGCAGTTCAGTCTGTTCACACACACACACACACACACACACACACACACACACACACCTTATATTTACATTCACAGCCACTTTATGATTAATTTTTCTCTGTGATGCTATTGTGTGTGTGTGTGTGTGTGTGTGTGTGTGTGTGTGTGTGTGTGTGTGTGTGTGTGTGTGTGTGTTTTGCAGGTGAGTCCAGTTTTATGTCACACTCGAGGGCCGTTCTCATGTGGTCGGCCATGTGACCGAACTTTGACCTGCAGTAACCATACCTGCAGATTGGTGTGTCATTCAGTGACCCCTGACCCCAAAAGACAGAAAACAGCGGTACATCTCACTGACACACACTCACACACTCTTTATTAGCAGTGTGTTATCAGGGGGATGGAGGTGTGTGTGACTGTGTGTGTCTTTACAGGCGGGGAAAGAGTGTGAACAGTGTGAAGAGGGTTGCTCTAAGCCTCGCCCCCCTGGATGCCCCCACGCTTGTGCCCTCCCCTGCCACCGTGGTGACTGTCCCCCCTGTACCCAGATGATCAGGCAACGATGTCACTGCAAGATCACCAAACTGTACATCGAATGCCTGTAAGAGATATTCACACACACACACACACACACACACACACACACACACACACACACACACTAATGTAATCTGATGACTGCCAAACATCAGCTTTTGTGAGGATCATTAGAAACTCACTGGCCACTTTATTAGAAACATTTGTCTCTCACTGGGACGGTCGCTGGGACGGTCGCTGGGACGGTTGCTGGGACTGTCAGTGTGGTTAATCACACTCAGTGCTGTTTTCTCATTGGTTGATTAACTTGTTTACTGTTGCAGGAAGTTGACGTCTGCTAATGATGAAGAGAGAAAACGGCTGACCTCCTGCATGAACCAGTGCCCTAAACAGGTGTGTGTGTGTGTGTGTGTGTGTGTGTGTGTGTGTGTCTGCAGTTATCTCTGGACATGTTTTCTCATGAACTAACACATTCCACTGTGTCAGAGTCCTGATACACACACACTTCATCTCACTCACACTCTGGTGTGTGTGTGTGTGTGTGTGTGTGTGTGTGTGTGTGTGTGTGTGTGATTACCTTCACCTGCAAGTACTTATATCCATTCACTTTAATCTTTAAACTACACACACACACTCTCTCTCTCTCACACACACACACACAGTCCTGTCTGCTTAGCTCACTCTGTCCCATGGTAATCTCATCTGTCTCACTCTGAGGTCAGTTGAGGGACGTCGCTTTGAGACACTTTTCCAGTTTTTTTTTTTATGGAATCTTGAAAACCTTCTGATATGAACTCGACCTTCTGTCCCTGTCTCACACACACACACACACACACACACACACACACACACACACACACCTCACTAATGCTCCTGTGGATAAATGCAATCAAATCCTCACAGCAATGCTGTAGGAAGTCGTTGGACAGTAGCCCACTTTCAGCCTGGTCAGAATCTCTGTCTCTACAGCAGATAAACTGTCTCACCAAATCAGATCTGTCAGGCTCTTCACACTCAACACCGTTCTCCAGCATCACTGGACCTATCACGGGTTCCGCTTCGTCTTCCATCACGGCTTCCGCTTCGTCTTCCATCACGGCTTCCGCTTCGTCTTCCATCACGGCTTCCGCTTCGTCTTCCATCACGGGTTCCTCTGTCTTGACAGTTCTCCTCAGGAACACGTTGGAGCTCACAGAAACCCAATGCAGCAGCACTGTGATCTGAAGATCGCTGGTTCAATCTGCTGTTTGTGACCAGAGTCTGAGAGAGAACATCTGCGCAACCCGACGTTGAGCACGGTTTAGTGTCCCGCAGTGACGTAGTGGTGCCGTTTGTGTATCGGAGGCGGTTGGGTAATAGGATCTTCCAAACCCCTTTTTCACGGTGTTCATGAGAAACGTTGTCAGATTTAGAAAAACGTTGCATTTGTTGCTACGAATGGATCAGATTTCAGTACCAGATTCAGTGTGTCGTTCACATCTGGATCCCATATGATGACAAAGGTTGGATTTAGGCCATCTACAGATATGCAGCTTCACCGTTCTAGATATGCTGTTATCTAGAACGTGGACGTAAACCAGAGACTCTAATTATCAGACAGACTCGGAACAGTGTGGATCAGGAGGGACTGGAGGGGGATCTGAACAGCCTGAGCCACTATAAACACACTGCAGCACGCAGCCAACTGGAGCAGTGTGTGTGTGTGTGTGTGTGTGTGTGTGTGTCTCGGGGGCTGGGGGGGGTTCTTTCCAGGAACTGTGCTGGATAAAAATCTGTTGTTTTTGGTGGTTGTGGTTCTTTGTGAGTGATGGACTTGAGTGTAACAGAATCCCTGGATGTTGACGTTTGATGGCAGCGTCACATCTTAACCAGACTCAGATTCACTAACATACACCGGGTCGGACCCTCGCACTGAGACCCCGTCAGAGAACGTTCTGTGTGAAGGCAGACATTTTACCTCCATATTAACAGCGTTAGTGAGGTCAGGATGTTTCATACTCACCCCACTTCACCCCGAGACTCACCCCGAGACTGGCACTGTAATGGAGTAACTGGTTTCCAGTGGGGGGTCTGGAGCTATGGCATAAGGTGGAGCTTCAGCAGCACACAGCTGAAATCAATCCAGTGTATTTATGCAAATATGGGCACCAAAGCACAAACACATTCTCTGAACTGTGTGTGTGTGTGTGTGTGTGTGTGTGTGTGTGTGTGTGTGTGTGTGTGTGTGTGTGTGTGTAGCTGAAGTGTGGTCACCGCTGTAAGGAGCTGTGCCATGCTGGAGAGTGTGAAGAGAACTGCAGCCAGAGAGTTAAAGTGAAGTGTCCGTGCAAGAGGATCAAAAAGGTACACTTTCTCACACCACACACACACACACACACACACACACCACCTCACTCAAATAACACACTTGTGCTTAATCGTGATTAAACACAGAATATTATTGTGATTAATGTGATCATATTTTTAATCGATTGACTGTTTAACGATGTTTATGGCATTTTACTGTGATGGTTTGAAGGTGATATTTGGACAGGTGCATTATGTGAAAAGTGTCTGTGTGTGTGTCTGTGTGTGTGTCTGTGTGTGTGTCTGTGTGTGTGTCTGTGTGTGTGTCTGTGTGTGTGTGTACAGGAGTTTCCATGTTCTCGTGCCAAACAGGAGGAGGATTTGGTGGTGTGTGATGACACCTGCAGAGAACTACAGAGAAAATATGCTGAGGTATAACACATGCCAGCATACACACACACACACACACACACACACACACACACACACACACACACACACACACACACACACAGTGACAGTCCTACAGATGCAGAGATACAGACGTTCTTGGACTGTCACAAAAGCCAAAATTGAACATATTCCTGGAAATCAATCAGTCGTCCGTCCTTTGTCTCCACACTGAGCTCTGATGAACCTGATTCAGAAAGAGAAGGTGGAGTGACTGTCTAAGTGCTGGCCACAAGCTCGATCCCTGATGCCGTCTGTCCGTGTCTGGGACTCCCAGAGATCCTAACTGTCTGACTGGGTAGGACGGTCCCGCCTCTTTCCCGTCGTCTGTTAACTGATGTAACAAAGTTAGCGGTCAGCGTTCACCTCCAGGCGTGTAGAGCTCCAAAGGGGGAGGTGTTATCAGGGAAGGGGCGGAGTTTCTTCACAAGTCTCAGAGGAACGGTGTTCTAGACTTCACCCTCTTTGTGCTCGTCACATTGTGTGTGGGGGAGTTCTGAATGATTGGGAATGACTGCCCCGCAGCAGAGTGGAAATCAGACAGGTTCTCGACCAGCGTGTGCACGGTTCCAGATTCGGGTTAACGGTTCATCGGAAAAGAGCCGTTATTCCCAGTGACTCCCGGTCTGTAAAGGCTCTTTAGTAAAGAACCCAGCTGATTCTTTAATGTTGGGGAATTGGGATACTCAGGCATGTAGCTCAGACCTCCTAAACACCACACACACACACACACACACACACTGTGTTTCCATGGTAATGGGGTGTAAAATGCAGTGTTGTCTGATGTTTTTTATGTTCTGCCAGAGGGGTCATAAAAAGTGGCAGGAGCCATTAGGGGGGCATTAGTGCAGGATGAACACACACACACACACACACACACACACACACACACACACACACACACACACACACACACACACACACACAAGCAGTAAATGTTTATAATGCTATGTAGAGCTAATGGCTAATGCCAGACTCCATAAGACACACACACAACACTCACTGTTCTAAACTTTTACAGCACCATAGAACTGCCTGACTGCATCTCACCTCCCACACACACACACACACACACACACACACACACACACACACACACCCAACCCCCATCAACATTTTGTACTCACACTCAAATGAGACACTAATAACTTTCATTGAAGAGAAGTAGAAACAAATGGTGTGCAAATCCTGTGTGTGTGTGTGTGTGTGTGTGTGTGTGTGTGTGTGTGTGTGTGTGTGTGTGTGTGTGTGTCTGATTTCAGGCTCGTGAGGCTGAGGAGAGGGCACTAAAGGAGGAAGAGATGAAGAAACAGCAGGTAAGATCTGACCTTCAGCTCATAACGCTTTATAAAGATGCAGAAGCCCCTCCCACAACCAGGACAACCCCGCCCACTTACAGGACAACCCCGCCCACTTACAGGACAGATTTTCATTTTTCTTTGAAATCATGAATTGAATCCATCGCCACATTGTTTGACTCTCTAAACAAAAAGGTTCTAGTCTGTGGGAGAACCGCATTGCTTTCTGTGTTTATAAAGCGGTTCTGAAGATTCGGGTTCAGAACCACTTCACACGACTCGCTCGCGCGTTGGTGGTTGCTGTTCTAAAGTAAACATTTGGCTGTTATACTAAAGCACTGCAGAAACGGTGTACTCTGTGAGCTGTTATCTAGAACACTAATGTAGTGTTTGTGTATGTGTGTATCAGGCAGAGCTGGAGGCGTTCGAGAAGCGTCAGAAGGGGAAGCGGAAGAAGAACCGACGGAACACTGAAGTGGAAGTGGAGGAAGGGGTGTGGCTTAAATACAAGAAGTACCTTCTGGTGCCTGTCTGTGGCGTTCTATTGGCTGTTGGAATGTTCTACCTGCTGCAAGTCAATTAGAGGACTGGATTAATCCCTACACAGCTTTATTACACACACACACACACACACACACACACACACACACACACACACACTGCTGCCTATAGAACTGGATATTAATGTTGTTAATATTCAACTTAATATTACTGTGAGCTTCAGTCTCTCATACAGGAAGGCTTGTCCAACCTAGCAACAGTTGCTATGGAAGATCAGAGTTGTGGGCGGAGCCTGGAGAGGATGGTTAACTCTACGTCCTGTTCCGAACATGCGGAGGTGGTGGTGCATTGAGGCGCAGTATGAACACACTGCTGCTGTTGTGATTATATAGATTCATACTGGAGTAATGGGTCACTTTGACTGGTCAGCACGTGCACACTGACTCACTGTGATTGGTCAGAGGGGGCAGATTTGGGGTGTTTGGTGAACCTGCATTCAATCCAGCATTCAGTCCAGAGTTTGATTGACCCGAACCTCCACCAGTTAGATCTCACTTTTCATACACTGTGGACAAAAGTATTGGGACACCTGCTCATTCACTGTTTCTTCTGAAATCAAGGGTATAACATCCTGCTTCTGCTGGAGTCACTGTCTCTACTGTCCAGGGAAGACTTTCTACTAGATTCTGGAACATTGCTGTGAGGAATTCTGATTGAATTCAGCGACTAGAACTTTATTGATCTCAACTCATCCCCAGCTCATCCCAGAAGTCCTGTATGGAGCTCCATCATTCCAGAGAACACCGTTCCACTGCTCCACAGCTCAGTGCTGGGGGTCTTTATACCCTCTAGCTCACGCCTGCTCTATTTTGTTGGCAGTTAATTATTATAGCGTTCATTAAAGGGGGTCCATTAATATTTGGACATGTAGCATAGAGTTGTAGTTTACCTGAGTTGAGGATAAAGAGCCGATTGTCGGTCTGATTTGGATGATTGGGTTTAAGAGCAGGAATCTGTGATTTGAGTTCGTTATAAATAAAGTCACCTTTAATTAAAGAAACAGACTTGTTTTTCCTCAACTTCAAAAACGTCACTGTTTTCAAGCTGTGCTGTGTGTGTGTGTGTGTGTGTCTACAGTGTCAGAACAATTACAGAGTTTGTAACCACAAACCTGAAACCGTGTGTGATTGCAGGAATGAGCTCAGCCGTGTGGGTCTTTCCAGGTGAACAGGAGTGTGATGGTTACAGATCATAAGAACCCGTGGTTACAGTGAAATGACCGACAGCGTGGGCAGGAACAGCGCTGTGCTCGGTGAGGGCGGTCTCAGTCTCAGCCAGTTCACTAAAGGTGGATTTAGCTGGAAATTTGTCAACATGGTGGATGATTTTGGCTTTGTGGAACCACGTCATCTCTTATGTACAGGCGTTGATGGGTTCTCATTACAGACAGATACAGCTCACAACTCATTTTGCTGATGTACCGGTTCTCATGACATTCCTGCAGTAAGCTACATGTGTTCCTGGACGCTTCCACTAGAGGGCAGATCAGAGCGCACCATAAAACCCATCCTGCACAAGTCCTTCATTCATTCTCATCTTATGATCAATACATGCAAATGAATTCTGTTCTCATAGGCTGCCCCACGTTGTGCTCCACCCACACTACAGTTTATGAAGTTCTCCTTATTCTGACTTCTCAATTCCACCTTAGATCTTACAGCTCTTATATGTAGATGCCATTTAAGGTGGAATGGCCGTACTGCAGCGTTATTTCTACATCAATGTGTTTACCAAACTACCACCACCATGTTTAACATCTTAGAAGTATTGGGACAGCTGCTCATTCACTGTTGATCCTGCTTTCTCTGAACACCTCTAGAAGACTTTCTACTAGATTCTGGAACATTGCTGTGAGGATTTCATTGCATTCAGTAACTAGAGTTTTATGATGAATGATCTCCACCCACCTCATCCCAGAAGTCCTGGATGGAGCTCCATCACTCTAGTGTGTGTGCGTGTGCGCGTTTGTGTCTGTGTGAGAGATTGCTCTCGTGGGCGGAGTCACCGCCCGCTGTCGCGCGCTCAGAGCGAGTGTGCGCGTGCATGTGTGCGCACGGCCCGAGCGGCTGGTGAGGGAGCGCGCGCAGCCACGACCAACCGGTAAGACTCACACACACACACACACACACACACGGGCCGCGAGATACGAGCTTATGTGTTTGATATGTTTGAGGGAAACTCCACCGTTCTGCAGAGCTTCAGTCGGTTCTCTCACAGGGTTTAGTGGGAAATGGTTCTGGGTTCTAGATAACTTTACCCAGTCAGAACAGCAGACAGCGATGGAGAAGAGAAGCAGAACCTCTCAAAGCTCCTCACAGAAGGAGCTTCATCCCCCTAATGCTTCTGAATAAACACTGCTGTTCTACTGACCTCTGAGATCTGAAACACCACTCACCTGTGATTCTCACCTGTGATTATCACCCATCTTTGATTAACACTCGCCTGTGATTAACGCTCACCTGTGATTAACACTCGCCTGTGATTATCACCCATCTTTGATTAACGCTCACCTGTGATTAACACTCACCTGTGATTAACACTCGCCTGTGATTATCACTCACCTGTGATTAACACTCATCTGTGATTAACACTCGCCTGTGATTATCACCTGTGATTATCACTCGCCTGTGATTAACACTCATCTGTGATTAACACTCGCCTGTGATTATCACCTGTGATTATCAATCACCTGTGATTATCACTCGCCTGTGATTAACACTCATCTGTGATTAACACTCGCCTGTGATTATCACTCGCCTGTGATTATCACTCACCTGTGATTATCAACAATTTCCCACCAAACCTCCACTCTGACTCAGCTCAGCCCACACTGACAGAATTTTTAAATGTCAGTGGAATTTCCTGTTAATGTGACTTTATGCTGTGGTTTTGGACACTCTGTGACTGTTATCTAGAACATGGATTGAAGCAGAGCCGACGACAGTAGTAGCAGATTGAAGCCTGAATTTTTGAAGTGTAAATTTGGGTGGACGTCCTCTGTAATGTGTTTATAGGCTTGGTCTCCTGCTGTGATTTGGGATGAAATTTTAATTTATTCTTCTTTATCTTCAAACACACACACACACACACACACACACACACATACACACACACACAGTGTTTCTTTCCTCTGTACGGTCTCTATAAATACCCCTGAAGCCCCTCCAGATCTCAGGTTCCCCTCAGCGTGCGGAAAGTCTGAAACACAAATACCAGAGTAAAAATAGGAGCTAAACCATGGGGCCCTGAGTCCTACATCCCCCCCCCCAACACAAAACACACACACACACACACACACACACACACACACACACACACACACACACACACACACACAGTCTGAGGTACAGAACAGCTGATGTAAACCTTCACACATGTTCTAAAGATTGATTCCATCCAAGGTTCATTAAACACAGTGCAGGATTGAATTAAACATGATTGAATTAAACAGGTTTGAATTAAACAGGTTTGAATTAAACAGGTTTGAGTTAAACAGGTTTGAGTTAAACAGGTTTGAGTTAAACAGGTTTGAATGATGTAAGGAGTTCAGTTGTTTATATGTTATAACACTGATTTGTGCATCAGAGGATAAAAGAATGAGAGTTCCTGCACTGCGCATGCCCACGCCAGGCCCCGCCCCGCCCCTTTAAGAGCGCTGTGCGCGCGCGGAGCGCTCAGTGCGGCTGCTGGAGGAGCGCGCGCAGCTGAGATGCGGCACAGCGAGCTTTAACAGCAGCATCCAGGTATCTGCTTCTCCACCAGCATCTCCATCCAGCCTACTACTCACTACACTGTTACAGAGGTCACAGTAACACTCTCACAGCGGTGTTACAACACTGTCATAACAGTGTAACAGAAGACTTGCAGCGTTGCAGCAGTGTTGCCTTGGTGTTGAGGTTGTGTTTATTTTATTGACATTTATTTTGCCTTTGCTGTCATTGTTGTACTGTATTACTTTGCTTGTTGTTCTTGTGTTGTTGGGTCATTCTTGTGTTACTGTTGTTGGGTTATTCCTGGTTCATTGTTGTTGCAGTCATCATCTTGTCATTGTTAAGTTTCTATTGTTATTGTTTTTGTGGTACTGTTGTTATAGTTGTGTTGTTGTTGTTGTTGTTGTTGTTACTCGTTTTTTCATTATTGTTACTGTAATTGTTGTTATTGATACTGTAGCGTGTGTAGCGTCCTGTTGTGTAGTGTGATTGCGGCTGTAACGTGTGCCCGGTTGTGTAGTGCGGAGTTCAGAGCGTGGGAGAGAGTCTTCCACTCCCAGTTAAACAGCAGTTTACATTCTGAGTTTCCAGTTCCACCCAGCAGCGTCCGCCTCAGCGTGAGAGCTGTGTGAGAACGGTGGGTCAGAAGAACCTTAACAGGTTCTCTGCTTGGAGAGGTGTTCTGATGAAGGAAATCCCACTAAAAGTCTGCTTTATCATAGACAAAGAGTGCATTCAGCACAGCTGTACTTTGATCCCACCACAACCCACCTTCTTCTGAACGTCAGATGAGAGATCTACCCTCGCTGAAGGTTCAGCCGTCCAAGCACAAAGAGTTGTGTGTGTTTAATACTGTGCTTAGTGCTGTGTTTAATACTGTGCTTAGTGCTGTGTTTAATACTGTGCTTAATGCTGTGTTTAATACTGTGCTTAGTGCTGTGTTTAATACTGTGCTTAGTGCTGTGTTTAATACTGTGCTTAGTGCTGTATTTAATACTGTGCTTAGTGCTGTGTTTAATACTGTGCTTAGTGCTGTGTTTAATACTGTGTGTTACTGACAGAAGCTGATGGAGCTGACAGTGGACGTGTTGATGTTGACAGAGCTGATGGAGCTGATGGTGGTAGTGTTGGTGCTGATGGAGCTGATGCTGGTGTTGGTGTTTATGGACCTGACCGTTGTTTAAGTTGCTGGCGGTGTTGGTGTTTGCAGAGCTGACAGTGGTGTTGGTGTTGTAAACAGAGTTGGTGGTGTTGGACCTGATGGAGCTGATGTTGTTTTCCCACAGGTGTCCGCCGTGGAGGTGCAGGTGTGTGTGATGGGGGACGCATGTGTGTACAAGCTGGGCTCTGTAAAGCACCTGCGTCTCCTCCTGCTCATCTTCCTGCCGTGTGTGTGTGGCCTCGTCTGCCTGCTCACCCTGCTGCTTGCCTTCACTGGTAAAACACACACACACACACACACATGCAGCATATTCTGGGGAACACTGAACAAGTGTGTGCAAGTGTGTGTGTGTGCGCGCGAGTGTGTGTGTGTGTGTGTGTGTGTGTGTGTGTGTGTGTGTGTGTGTGTGTGTGTGTGTGTGTGCGAGTGTGTGTGTGTGTGTGTGTGTGTGTGTGTGTGTGTGTGTGTGTGTGCGCGCGAGTGTGTGTGTGTGTGTGATCAGCTAAGTTCCATGAGAAATACAGTGTGGTGTGTATATTAAAGGACAGGGGTGTGCAGTGTAGGAGTCTGGAAATTGAAAAGGATGAGATTTAGTTTTTTTATAACATTTAGTGTGTGTGTGTGTGTGTGTGTGTGTGTGTGTGTGTGCGCTGGGAGGCGGTTCAAATGAGGGATGAGACAAACGAGTGTTAAATAAGAGGCACTGACGCATGTTTCCTGCAGTGTGTCATCCATCTCTCTGCCATCCGTTCTTCAAATCCTCCCACACACACACACACACACACACACACACACACACACAGGGTTTTCTCACACAGCTTCAGTGGGGTTATATGCTGACACTAAAAGTCATGTGATATCGGTATGTAAATTGATTATGAAGGGGCGTGACCTCTTGGAAACGCCCACACCTGTAGAAGTTGTGTGGTGTATCTTGTGAGGGAAGTTGAACACTCGTCAGCAAACAGACGGGAATTATCAGCGTTCCAGTGAAGCATGATAGTGGCATTCCATGTCACATAACATTCCTTGGTCCACTTTGTCAGATGTGAACTGGGAATACACTACAGAACCAGTTCATGACCCGCTGCAATAACCAGCTGAATATCCTATCGCACTCATCTGTTTCCTCTAGTCCTTCATCAGTGCTCACAGGACGCTGCCCACAGGACACTGCCCACAGGACGATGCCCACAGGACGCTGTCGGCTGGACATTTCTCGGTCCAGCAGTGACACTGAGGGGTTTAAACACTCCAGCAGCACTGCTGTGTCTGATCCACTCGTACCAGCAACACACACTAACACACCACCACCATGTCAGTGTGACTGCAGTGCTGAGAATGACCCACCACCCACAGTGTGTCCAGCCGTGTGTGTGTGTGTGTGTGTGTGTGTGTTAGATCCAGATCGTGTGTGTGAGGGTGTTCTGCTCTGCTGTTTAAATCTGTCCCTTTAGCAGTGACTCAGTGTGTTATTATTATGTAAATAAATAAATAAATGCTGCAAATAGTCTCTCTGACACACACACTCTCATACACACACACACTCAAACACACACACACACACACACACACACTCTCAAACACACACACACATACACACACACACAGTCACACACACATACACACACTCAAACACACACTCACACACACACACACACATGCAGCATTATATTTTGTGTCACCTTTCTCGATACAGCACAACCATAGCAACCAACTGAGATACCACAGCAACCACCCAACAATACCATAGCAATCAATTTGGAACCACATCCATAATGGTCTGGGATACTGTAGTATCCATTTACCAACATCATAGTAACACCTTTCCACCTGACTCCTGTATCAACACCTATGCCACCAATGAGCAACACCTTAGCAACCAACACCTATATGACAACAAGACCATTTAGCTGGACTTAGTTTATTGACTGTTTCTGTTTCAGGAATAATAGGGAATGGCCTGCTGGACTCCGGTAACGCCGCCCACTTCCCCAGTGTGGATGTTTCCATGGCAACCCTTGTCCCCTTGATGGCCTTCACAACAAGTTGGTCTTCTGTCAATGGCACCATGACTACAGCACCTGTTGCCACGGCAACCTTTCAGTCAGATTCACTGCCTAGTGACCTCATGACGTCCGACTCTTCATCGTCATCATCATCACTATCCTCAGTAAAGCCAACACCTACGCCAACATCCGATTGGCTGATGACCTTCTCCACCATGAGTTTCCTGGGAACCCTGTCCAGTCCCACCAGTGCGAGTCCCCAGCCAGGTAAGCTCATATCAAGATCTTAAAGGAAATTCCACACACTGCACAGCATCCTGCAGAACATTTACCCACAGCTGTTGCAGCTGGGCCTGTAGATCCTGCACACTCATAGGTCAATGAAGCTGACGTCCAGCTGCTTCCATAAATGCTGGGCCGGTGATAAGTCTGGCCATCGGCCAAGGACGGGTTGCAGTCTGGTGGAGACATTCCTGGAAAAACCTTTCTGTGTGTGGGAGCCTTATCCTGCTGAAAATGCCAGTTGGACGTCCTGTTATGAGAGGTTCGCAGGATGTCCTGTACATATCACTGAGGTCTTAGAGTTCCTCATATCACGACTAGGGGTGACCGCCTGTGATGCTCCACCTCAGAGATCAGACCTCAGAGATCAGACCTCAGAGATCAGACCTCAGAGATCAGAGATCAGACCTCAGAGATCAGACCTCAGACCTCAGAGTGGAACACAGTACAGAATGAAGCCTGAATTCAGTTTGCATTGCAGAAGCCAGATGTGTCCTGCTGGCTGATTGAGTACATTTGATTCACCATGTCCACAATTTCTCTCTCTCTCGCTGTCTCTCTCTCTATCTCTGTCTCTCTCTCTGTCTCTCTCTCTCTATCTCTGTCTCTCTCTCTCTTGCTCTCTGTCTCTCTATCTCTGTCTCTCTCTCTCTGTCTCTCTCTCTCTCTGTCTCTCTCTCTCTCTCTCTCTCTCTCTCTCTCTCTCTCTCTCCCCATCTACCACTCTCATCCTCTTCTAGCTGTAAGTCTGATTGGTGGGGATTGTTTCTGTGCATTTATTCTTCTACTGAGTGCAAATGACTTTGAGTTTGTGTGTGTGTGTGTGTGTGTGTGTGTGTGTGTCTGTGTGTGTGTGTGTGTATGTTAAAGACGAGACAGAGAGGACAGAGAGAAAATGTGTTTTTGTCCTCAGTGAGGGTACAGTCTGGACAGTGACTTGAATCCTGATCTGTGTGTGTGTGTGTGTGTGTGTGTGTGTCCCAGCACTGACCTCCAAGGGGAGAATACAGTGTATCTTGCCATTCGTCCCTGTCTGCCCATCCAAACGCCATTATGATTAATCATTTAGAGTTGCTATCACACACACACACACACACACACACACACACACACACACACACACACACACAGACACACACACACACATAGCACTGACTTTGTCCTGAGCACTAGAATCTCAATTATGATCAAATACATGCACAAACACAGCAGAAGGACATCAAGTTATGAATATATCCCATATGTGTGTGTGTGTGTGTGTGTGTGTGTGTGTGTGTGTGTGTGTGTGTGTGTGTACCCCCCACACACACACACACACACACACAGCAGGAGCTAGAATAAAGGCAGATTGGTTTAATGGGGTCATTAGCTGCTTGCAGAGAGGGGGAACAACAGAGAGAGAGTCCGAGAGGGGATCCAGTTCTGTATCCTGCTGTCCTACTCTCACACTCCCCCTCTTCCTCTACTCACACCGTGTGTGTGTGTGTGTGTGTGTGTGTGTGTGTGTGTGTGTCCTGTACAGAGGTTTCATTCGGTAATCCCATTTTTGAACCCATGTCTCTTGAATGACTGCTTGCAGCTTGAATGTTCTCCCTCAGTTCTGCAGATGGTGTGGTAGGGGTGGAGTGTTGATAGAGCGTCCAATAGCGTCCACACATTTTCAATCAGGGACAGGTCTGGAGATGAGACTGACCACGGTGTAGTATCTGTGTCTTCAAGACGAGATCTTGAGACGGCAGCAGTGTGGGGACGAGCGTCGTCCTGTTGGAATAGAGCACCGGAGTGTGTGTTCAGAAAAGGCCGGTTGCAGGACATTGGTCTGTAAGAGTGTCAGTAATGAAGGTCAAAGGTCATCTGGCACCGTATGGAAATGCATCCACACCATGACACCACACCTTCTGGATGTAGAACAACAAACCAATGATCTTGCAGTGCCTCCACACACAGATTGGGTGGTCATCTCCACCGAGACTAAAGTGGGGCTCGTCACTGAAGATGACCCTCTGCCATTCTGACTTCATCACAGTCTGGGACAACACCATTACAGTCTTTGACGTTGACATGGGCGGTTATCGTAACAGTCTGCATGCATGTAGTCCTGAGTCATGCAGCCGTCTGCCAATGGGGCTGGCACTAACAGGACCACTGTTTACCTAATGTCAGCAACCATGGCTTGTGGGTCAGTCTGCGCTTGTTGGACAATCCATTTGGTTTCATGTTGCTGGTACATGCCTTCTTCTATCTACTGCCATCAACAGTCAGTCCGTCAGTCCGTCCGCCCGCCCGCCTGCCCGCCCGCCTGCCAGTCCATCGCAGTGTACTGCACACACACAGACCTTATACAGTCAGTCAGGTACAGTGATGATGCCTGTCCCATGTGCTTACGTCACACTCAGGACGGAGCATTAACATGAATCATTCGCAGTCTCACAGTGTCAAAGCTCCTGGACAGCTTCAGTCCTGTCGGTTGATTCTGGGTGTGATGATGAGTGTATAACCATTGAATAGCTGAATAAACACCGTAATGCAGCTGCTTCAGCATTAAGGTGGTGAGTTCTGTCGTTTCAGACACACAGAACAGTCTGTCGGAGAATACTGAACCACGTTTTACCATCCATTTCAATGTTTATAGGATGTGTGTGTGTGTTTGTGTGTGTGTGTGTGTGTGTGTGTGTGTGTGTGTGTGTGTGTGTGTGTGTGTGTGTGTGTGTTTCTCTCAGGCACCTGCTTTGACATCACTGAGAGCCAGTGTCACATGTTGCCATATAACCAGAGTGGTGTGTTGCCGGGTGCGACGGCGGTGAGGGGGGCGGAGTTAGAAATGTTCCTGAAGTTCTTCAGTTATCTGAGCAGACTGAGCTGCTACAGACACATCATGCTGTTTGGCTGCTCTATAGCACTGCCACAGTGTATCCACCAAGGGGACAGCAGGTACCTGTGTGTGTGTGTGTGTGTGTGTGTGTGTGTGTGTGTGCGCGTGCGCGTGCGCGTGCATGCAGCATGTAAAGCGCAGGGCTTGTTGGAGTGATTGCAACACCATAGCAACCACCTTTAAATTGCTGAATCTGTATATTTCTGCAGTTTGTTTGAGATGAAAGTGAGTCTTCAGATCGGGGTTGTGTGTGTAACTGTAATGAAGGTGTTGCTGTGAGGGTCTCTGAACTCCCCCTGTGTCTGCAGCCGTTTCCTGCTGCCGTGTCTGTCGTTCTGCGAGGCGGCGAGAGAGGGCTGTGAGCCGGTGCTGCAGATGTTTAACGCCTCCTGGCCCGAGTTCCTGCGCTGCTCCCAGTTCACCAACATCAGCTCAACACACACACACCCGGCCTGCTACACACCCCGCCATGCCAAGGGGAAGCCCTGTGAGCATCTCTGACACACACACACACACACACACACACACATTAAATTACAATGTGTGGTCAGAAGAATCGGAACACCTGCTCATTCATTATTTTGTCTAAAATCCATTGCTTTGACAATTTGATTGCATTCAGCCACAAGAACATTAGTGTGGTCAGGATGTTGGATGATCACCACCCCACCACTGCTCCACAGCTCAATGCTGGGGGTCTTTATACCCTCTAGTCCATGCCTGCTATTAGACATGGAGACCATAGAGTCATAGAGTCCTATTCTATCGGCAGTTCTTCTCTGCAGGGACGAGACCAGCTGTGTGAGACTCCAGTCTTTGTACTGAAGCCGGTCTGTAAGTCAGGAGTCTGTAAATCAGTTCTGTATCAGTTCTGTCTTCAGCAGCAGCTGCAGGATCATGCTGACGCTCCACTGTAACAGGGAGAACAGCGTCTCTGTCATTCCCGCTCCGGGCCGGAACGCTGTTACTGCACCGTGTGACTTTGGTGGAGCTGCAGGAGAAGCTGTGTAACCCGAGTCATATTAGTGTAACGTCCTGTAATGTTACTCTACTGCCTCAGTCCACATGCTTCTCTCACTGACCACAGACCTGCTTCTGGAGCTCTCAGCTCGTCCACTAATGCACGTGTGCAGCTGACCATGAGGGGGCGCTGAAAGTGTGATCTGTATTAATACAGTGTAGTAAATGTGATTACACTCTCAGACACTAGGGGGAGTCAAGGAGGTAAAATACCAATTCTCACATGTTTTAAGGGGCTTTAAAACTTTTCCATGTAGTTGTGTTTTCTATTTGTTGTTTGTTTGTTTGTTTGTTTGTAATTGTGTTTGTTTGTGTACTTGACAGCTGTGTGTGGAGGCTCTGACAGCTTCCTGTGTGCCACGGGAATCTGTGTCCCCCAGAAACTGGTGTGTAATGGATTCAATGACTGTGACGACTGGAGTGATGAAGCAGACTGCAGTAAGACACACACACACACACACACACACACACACACACACACTACTGACAGTAATACTTGTAGTCACCCCTTCTAATGACAACATTCAGCTACTTTAAGCTGCACCCATTGCTGACACAGATGTGCAAATGCACACACAGCTTGTCCCGTCCCTGTAGAGGGTACTGCCAATAGAATAGGACCCTCTGGAGCAGATAAACACACATGACTCTATTGTCTCCATGTCTAATAGCAGGCGGAGACTAGAGGGTATAAAGACCCCCAGCAGTGGAACTGTGTTCTCTGGAACGATGGAGCTCCATCAGAACTTTTAGGATGAATTGGGAATGAGGTGTGGTGCTGATTATCCAATGTCCTGACCTCACTAATGCTCTTGTGCCTGAATGCAATCAAATCCTCAATTAGAGGCTACTGTAATAAAAGCAGGACAAACTTTTTAATCCCCTTGATTTCAGAAGGAACAGTGAATGAGCAGCTGTCCCGATACTTTGGTCCACATAGATATGTATAAATAAACAGTGTTTATTAGTGTGTGTGTGTGTGTGTGTGTGTGTGTGTGTGTGTGTGCAGAGGGTTAACACATTACTCATTATTTCAGATGTTAATGGTTGCCCTTAGAGACGAAGCCCCCACACTAATGAAATCACATACATATGAGTCAATACACACGCATACACGCATGCGCACACACACACACACACACACACAGAGACACACACACACACACACAGAGACACACACACACACCTGTCAAAAGTTGATCATTCTCCTTTGTTCATTTTGTTTTACTGACATTTTAACAAAGCATTAATCACACATGCATCAAATCTACAGCACAATCAAGAACACAAACACACACACAAACACACACACACATACATACACACACACAGACACACACACACACTGCTGTTTCAGTGCTTAATCTCATATTGAATCTCTAATTTCTCTCTTTCTGTCTCTCTCTTTCTGTCTCTCTCTCTCTCTCTTTCTGTCTCTCTCTTTCTGTCTCTCTCTCTCTCTCTTTCTGTCTCTCTCTGTCTCTCTCTCTCTCTGTCTCTCTCTGTCTCTCTTTCTGTCTCTCTTTCTGTCTCTCTCTCTCTCTCTCTCTGTCTCTCTCTCTCTCTCTCTCTCTCTCTTTCTGTCTCTCTCTCTGTCTCTCTCTCTGTCTCTCTCTCTCTCAGGCTGTGCTGATGGGGAGTTCAGCTGTGGAACTGGACGTTGTGTGAACTCCTCTCTGCTGTGTGACGGCTATGATGACTGTGGGGATCTCAGTGATGAGCACAACTGCAGTGAGAACCCCCAACCCCACACGCACACACACACACGCACACACACACACACACACACACACACACACACACACACACACACACACACACACACACACACACACTGTTCTAATGTATGTAGCTCTGAAACTGATCCCAGCATTACAAGGAGGTTACTGTGGGCTGCTGGGGAAACCAGAGAGTTCAGACTCTCGTTATTTTAGGCCTAAGAATGAAATACAGGCCTGAGAACAGCACTACTGTACTCCATACTACTACCACTACTATACTCCATACTACTACCACTACTATACTCCATACTACTACCACTACTATACTCCATACTACTACCACTACTATACTCCATACTACTACTACCACTACTATACTCCATACTACTGCCACTACTATACTCCATACTACTATACTCCATACTACTGCCACTACTATACTCCATACTACTGTACTCCATACTACTGCCACTACTGTACTCCATGCTACTGTACGCCATACTACTACCACTACTATACTCCATACTACTATACTACATACTACTGCCACTACTATACTGCACTCCCTTTACTTCTGCCACTGCACTCCCTGTACTACTGTCACTGCACTCCCTGTACTAGTGTCACTGCACTCCCTGTACTAGTGTCACTGCACTCCCCTTGCTCCTGCAGTACACTCTCTATACACAATGCCACGGCTGTCAGTCTCTCTATATATGTGACCTTTAACTTCTCTTGTAGAGTGTGACACAGTGAAGGAGTTCCGGTGTGGAGAGGGGCGCTGTATCCCCCCAGAGTGGCTCTGTGATGGAGACCATGACTGTCTGGACAAGAGTGATGAAGTGAACTGCTGTAAGCTCTATAAAACAACAATATTAATAATATTCATACTTTAAGATTAGATTAGATTAGATTCAACTTTATTGATGCCTTGGGAGGGTTCCCTCGGGGAAATGAAGGTTCCAGCAGTAGCATCAGTACAGTACAGAAAAGAGAAGAAAGAGATAATAATTTAGTAAAGGAACATTATATAAATATAAAGAATATATATAATATAGAGACTATATTACCATATATATATAAATAAATAGTGCATGAATAAAGAGTCCTGTAGGAGGAGGAGGGTACTGAACATTATTATTGCACCTTTGAACTTTGCAGGTTGCAGGTTCTGGTTCCCACTCTTTCCCATCCTCTGTCCTCCTGTTAGCACTCCTCCCCCAGAGAGGAGTTGCACAGTCTGATGGCGTGCGGGACAAAAGAGACTTTTAATAACAGTAAT
>CM067518.1:103525-113525 GCA_034509495.1 Acestrorhynchus altus | reverse complement strand
CACTCTCGCAGGAGGATTGCCCTGTCATGCAGCAAAGACGGTAAGAAAGACAACTGCACACACTGACACAAACATTATTATTACATTACATATACGTTTAGACATAATGAATGTGTGTGTGTGTGTGTGTGTGTGTGTGTGTGTGTGTGTGTGTGTGTGTGTGTTAGAGTGTGGCCGCAGGCCCGCAGTGCGGATGGTGAAGAGAATTTTGGGGGGTCGTACGAGTCGCCCAGGGCGTTGGCCGTGGCAGTGTTCATTACAGAGTGACCCCAGTGGGCACATCTGTGGATGTGTGCTGATTGGGAGGAGGTGGGCACTCACTGTTGCTCACTGTTTTGAGGGGTAAGAACACACACAGACACAAATTCACAGACACACACACACACACACACACACACACACACACACACACAAAAGCTTGTATTCTTTCTGTACTGTGGTCTGTATTTAGTTTAAAGCATTTAAGCATCTTTGTGTGTGTGTGTGTGTGTTTGTGTGTACATGTGTTTGTGTGTGTACATGTGTTTGTGTTTGTGTGTGTGTGTGTGTACATGTGTGTGTGTGTACATGTGTTTGTGTGTGTGTGTGTGTGTGTGTGTGTGTGTGCGCAGACGTGAGAGTGCGGATGTGTGGAAGGTGGTCTTAGGCATTAATAACCTGGACCATCCATCAGAGCACATGCAGACACGGCGTGTGGAGCGAGTGATTGTACACTCACGCTACAATCGCGCAGTGGTCGACTATGACATCAGCATCATCCAGCTGGACGCTGAGGTGGACATCAGCAGCTTCGTCCGGCCTGTCTGTCTGCCTCAGCCCGGACACCTGCCCACACCCGACACCTACTGCTACATCACTGGCTGGGGGCACATGGGTAACCGGAGTGAGTATGAAACAAACACACACACACACACACACACACACACACACACACACACACATGAACTCTCTCGCTGTCTCTCCCCCCTCAGTGCCGTTTAAGCTGCAGGAGGGTGAAGTGAGGATTATCTCTCTCTCTCAGTGTCAGTCTTACTTCGATATGAAGACCATCACCTCCCGCATGCTCTGCGCGGGGTACGAGGCGGGAACCATCGACTCTTGCATGGTAAGTGTTTGTGTGTATTTCTCAGTTGTGGAAGGGGTAGTGAGGGGTGGTAATTGTTCCCAAGGTTTCTCAGTGATTGTGCTGCAGTTTGATACAGGTCACATGGACAAACCAGAAGACAACTGAATCTGTGTTCTGTGGACGGATGAGACCAAAATCTGTATTTTTATTTGAAATGAAAAGCGTTATGTTGGGAGGAAGGGAAACGCTGCACTCCCGAATCCCAACTGTCAAACACGGCGAGGGTAGTGTCATGGTTTCCTGTATCTGGATGGATTCAGAGTGAGTTGAGTGAATTCAGTGAGTTCAGAGTGACTTCAGAATGAATTCAGAGTGAGTTCAGAGTGGATTCAGTGAGTTCAGAGTGAATTCAGAGTGAGTTCAGTGAATTCAGAGTGAGTTCAGTGGATTCAGAGTGAATTCCGTGAATTCAGAGTGAGTTCAGAGTGAATTCCGTGAGTTCAGAGTGAATTCAGAGTGAATTCCGTGAGTTCAGAGTGAATTCAGAGTGAATTCAGTGAATTCAGAGTGAATTAAGAGTGAATTCAGTGAGTTCAGAGTGAATTAAGAGTGAATTCAGTGAGTTCAGAGTGAATTCAGTGAATTCAGAGTGAGTTCAGTGAGTTCAGAGTGAATTCAGAGTGAATTGAGAGTGAATTCTGGATTATATCCCTTCATTCTAAAGGATTTTTCAGTTTTGCAGTTACTGTAAAACTTTCAGACACAGTCGTATATGAATACCGTGTGAATCAGTGTGTTTCATCATCTCTTGTGGAAAATGTGTTGTGTGTCAGTGTTCTGTGGAATATTAACGCAGTGGAGAATGTGAAAGAATAGACTTGTGTAATTGTGTGTGCTGCACTACACCCTGCGTATTGCTGGTGTATCCCTCCACCTGTGTAACGACGTGTGGTTTTAACCCTGTTTAAACAGTGGTATCAGGCAGTGTGTGTTCATAATCATCAGGTGGAACAACGTTCTGTGAGGAGCGTTTAGAGGTTCTACTCACCTCCACTGTCCAGTGTTCTGACTGGGGAAGAACCCAGCATTCCCTTCTGTTAAAGGAGCCACAGAGCCTCTGTCTGTTGTTCTCAGTGCAGCTTAAGCTGAGTGTGTGTCTTTGTCTTCATTCCAGGGTGACAGTGGGGGTCCATTGGTGTGTGAGGACCCTGACGGCCGGTGGACTCTGTACGGTTTGACCTCCTGGGGGTCTGTGTGTTTCTCTAAAGTCCTTGGACCCGGAGTATACGCCAACGTCACACACTTCACTGAGTGGATCCAGAGACAGATATACTTACACACCTTTCACCTCGTTTAGGACAAACACACACACACACACACACACACACACACACACACACACACACACACACACACACACACACATTCACACATAAAGGTACAGGATTCTGATTGAGATGCAAGTGAGGGATATTCCACACAAGCGGGAATAGATGAGTGTGCATATCTAATCATTCCAAATGGAGGTGTGTATGTGTGTGTATGTGTGTGTATGTGTGTGTATGTTGTGTGTGTGTGTGTGTGTGTGTGTGTGTGTGTGTGTGTGTGTGTGTGTTATTGTGAATGTTCTGTCTTAGTATTTTTTTCTTTGTTCTCAGCAGAGTGTGTATTGCAAAACACACAGGGCTGTTATATATGTGTGTGTGTGTGTGTGTGTGTGTGTGTGTGTGTGTGTACACTACAATGTCATATGATATTAAAAATGCTGTAATTGTATAAATATATATATATAAGGTGCTTTATTCAATATGTATAAGGAGTTATAACTAAAATACTGTAATTATATATTTAATAGCTCAGATTGTCTCAGACAGTACGGTTGTATATTAAGCACACTGGACATTAACACACACAGTGTAAACACACTGCAGTGGTCAGTACATCGTCTAACCCCCTCAACGTATCACACTACTCACAGCAGAACACACCTTATTAAATATATAAATACATAATTATATATATATATATATAAACAGAAACTTACATTACTGTGTATACAGTGTACACACTGTGTGTGTGTGTGTGTGTGTGTGTGTGTGTGTGTGTGTGTTATAAAGGAGAACACCAATAGAAGTGTGTTATTGACTGTTAAGTGTGAGCTGCTGCTATTTTCGCCACTTTTTTGCTGCAGCTGAGCGTCCTGACCAAACACACACACAGCAGTACACGGCACACACTCTGCCTGCCTCTGTGTGTGTGTGTGTGTGTGTGTGTGTGTGTGTGTGTGTGTGTGTGTGTGTGTGTGTGTGCAGGGTACCAGTATTTCTGTGTTTGTGAGACACCTTGGGTTACAGTGTGTTTTAAGGAGCACAGATTTGGGGGTTTATTCAGGTCTTATTCTTTGATCAGTGGAGTTTAACCAGTATCATCATATGTACTAGTTAACAGTGTTAATCATTTTATAATCATATGATAATAATAATAATAATAACAAACCAGTATCAAACCATATCATTACCTACCAGAAAAATAGTCCCGGGATTAAAGATCAGCAGCAGTGTAGTTACTGAAACTGTATCCGATTTCAAACTGGTGTGTGTGTGTGTGTGTGTGTGTGTGTGTGTGTGTGTGTGTGTGTGTGTGTGTGTGTGTGTGTGTGTACATGTTTAGCTCAGTGCTTCAAAACCTTGATGCAACATTCCGTCTCTGACGCTGTTCTGTAATTTTTTAAGAGTATTTTTCTACAGCTTTTCTAAGTGTGCTGGTGTTGACGTGTGTTTCTGTATTTTTACGGTGTTCTGTTTCTGCTGTCGGCGCTGTTTAGACTAGACACAGGTGATGTTTATGTAGGAAAATAAAGAAATAAACTCAAATATCACCACCTGTGCTTTTGTCTTACTGGACACCTGTAGACTCTAGTTCTGGCGTCCCCGAGTGATGTTACCGCCAGCAGGGGACAGTGTCCCCCAATGAATATCATATTCCCCGCTCAACTGCTTCAGTCCAACATAGAAACACCGTCCACTCACTGGCCACTTTATTAGAAACACCCCCCTGTGCTGTAGATCAGTGTTTGTGAAGAAGTGCAGATGAAACTGATGTGCTCTGACGTGGTGAATCTGTTCTACAGAGAGAGGAAGAACAGTCTGCACTGACCTTAACGTCACATTCACTCACCACTGACCCCTGACCAGCGAGAGAGAGAGAGAGAGAGAGAGCGTATAACCTGGGGGAGGAGATGTAGGGGTAGAGAAAGGGGGATGAAATGACAGAGGGAAGGAGAGAGTCCCCCAGGCTGGAAAGAAGAGCAGGACAACACAAAGATGATGATGGTGATGATGATGATGAAGGTGACACTGCTGCTATGAGATGGAAATAAGCGGATGAAGATGGTGGTCCAATGCTGATCTTGGAGGACACACTGCCCCTGTGTGACCCTGCTGACCCTCGTCTCCACTCTGCTCTTTACAGAGCCCACTCCTGCATTTCCCCGCTCTGCTCTCCTTTCATCTGAGTTTCATCTGTTTATGAACAGCCATAAATCATATTTATACAATTCATTTTAGAATTAAGGCTTTTCTTTTACTGTATCTTTATATAAAAACAATCAAAAATCATTCAGCTGTAGACTGAGTGGGTGGAGCTAAACTGCTATAGACTGAATGGGTGGGGTTAAACAGCTGTAGACTGAATGGGTGGGGTTAAACAGCTGTAGACTGAATGGGTGGGGTTAAACAGCTGGAAATGAGACTAAGAGCATAAAAAACAACCACAGGCTAAGACAGAACCTCCTTAAGAGACTCCCTGACCTGCTCTCTCTCTCTCTCTCTCTCTCTCTCTCTCTCTCTCTCCTCATGGTACCCTTTTCTCTCTCATACACCCCCCCCCCCCGACACACTCTCTCACCTCATACCTCCCTCTCTCTCTCCCTCTCTCCCTCTCTCTCTCTCTCTCTCTGTCAGTGGGATGTGTCCTCCTCCTCTTCACTCTCTCTCTGCTCGGAGTGTCTGACCAGCTGCTGTTTTTCTTGCACTCCGACAGAAGACTTTCCCTGTTTATCTGTTTGTTTGTTTGTTGGTTTACATCATGTCTCCCAGTAACACTTCAAACTTCTCTAACTCGTCCTCAGTTCACCAGTTCTTCCAGGCTCCATGGCGCGTGGCACTGTGGGCCCTGGCGTACTTGGCCGTGCTTCTGGTGGCATTGACTGGAAATGTGCTGACTGCCTGGGTCATCCTTGCCCACCGCCGCATGCGCACCGTCACCAACTACTTCTTGCTGAACCTGGCGGTGGCGGACGCCAGCTTGGCCGCTCTAAACACACCTGTGAACTTTATCTACGCCGCCAGAGGACAGTGGTACTTTGGCCTGGCGTACTGCCGCTTCCACAACTTCTATCCTGTAGCTGCGGTGTTCGCCAGCATCTACACTATGACCGCCATCGCAGTGGACAGGTAACACTCATCACAACAACTGTGAATGTTTTAGTGTTTGTCTGTTGTTGTGTTGGTGTATCGTGATACTGTTATATTCAGGGTGATTATTGTGAAGTATTGTGATACACATTTTATATCAACCAGCTGCAAGTTGATCCCTGCACCTCCTGTCTGAACCCGCCCATTTTTTTGTGAGCAAAATTACTGGAGCATGTGACTGACAGGTGTATTTTGTTGCCCAGGTGTGTCCTGATCCATTGATTATTTGAACAATAAATAGCTGAATGTCTGTCTCAGTTTGGGTTTTGCCTGTGCAGACTGTTCATTTATTGTTAGAGGAGTATCCTACATGAAAGCTGAGAGAAGAAGGAACATAAACCAGAGCCATTGCACTAATATTGGCCATCACCAATACAACCATTTAGAACGTCCTGAAGAAGAAAGTCGTCACTACTGGACCAAGTAACAGATGTCAAACAGGTGATCGAGGAAATCAACAGCAATTGAGGACAGAAACTTTAAAAGTGCTGTAAAGAAAGACACTAAAACAACTGTTGCTGACATCAGCAACAACCTCAGACAGGAGTGAAGGTTTCACAATCTACTGTTTGCAGAAGATTTCATGAACAAAACTACAGAGGCTTCACCAGAAGATGCAGACCACAAATTAGCAAGAAGAACAGGAAGATCAGGCTGCAGAGAGACGAGCCTCAGATATTCTGAGACAATGTGTTATGGACTGATGAGATAAAGATGAACTTACCAATGTGACGGGCTTGGGCTTGCATGGCTTCTTCAGGGACTGGCTCATTAATCTTCATTGATGATGTCACTCATGATGGGAGCAGTACAATGAACTCGGACGTTTACAGAAACATTTTGTCTGTCAATTTAAAGAAAGATGCAGCAAACTGAGATCCTTCATCGTGCAGCAGGATAATGATCCTAATCTACAGAGGAGTTGA
The DNA here is from genome assembly GCA_034509495.1 of Acestrorhynchus altus. Classification (NCBI taxonomy): domain Eukaryota; kingdom Metazoa; phylum Chordata; class Actinopteri; order Characiformes; family Acestrorhynchidae; genus Acestrorhynchus; species Acestrorhynchus altus. The sequence goes on along the minus strand of CM067518.1, from coordinate 107,058 downwards.
TCAGGGGTGAGTAGCAGGAGGTTTTAGACTGACCTAGTCAATCGCTGCATTTTACCTGCTAAAGACGGGACTGAAGGGACTGACAGCCCAGAACAATGAGTTGTAATGAGCTTTAGTGAGCTGTAGTGAGTTGTAATGAGCTTTAGTGAGTTGTAGTGAGCTGTAGTGAGTTGTAATGAGCTTTAGTGAGTTGTAGTGAGCTGTAGTGAGTTGTAGTGAGCTGTATGAATGAATGATGCTTTACAGTCAACACTATACAATCACACTGTAGTCAGCTGTAGACAGTTGTAGTCAGCTGTAGTGAGTTGTAGTGAGCTGTAGTGAGCTATATGAATGAATGAATGATGCTTTACAGTCAGTACTCTATACAGTCACACTGTAGTCAGCTGTAGTCAGTTGTAGTCAGCTGTAGTGAGCTGTAGTTACCTGTAGTGAGCTGTAGTGAGCTGTAGTCAGTTGTAGTGAGTTGTAGTGAGCTGTAGTGAGTTGTAGTGAGCTTTAGTGAGCTGTAGTGAGCTATATGAATGAATGAATGATGCTTTACAGTCAGCACTCTATACAGTCACACTGTAGTCAGCTGTAGTTACCTGTAGTGAGTTGTAGTGAGCTTTAGTGAGCTGTAGTCAGCTGTATTCAGCTGTAGTCAGCTGTAGTCAGTTGTAGTCAGCTGTAGTGAGCTTTAGTGAGCTGTAGTCAGTTGTAGTCAGCTGTAGTGAGCTGTAATGAGCTTTAGTGAGCTGTAGTCAGCTGTAGTGAGCTGTAGTCAGCTGTAGTGAGCTGTAGTGAGCTGTATTCAGCTGTATTCAGCTGTAGTCAGTTGTAGTCAGTTGTAGTGAGTTGTAGTGAGCTGTAGTGAGTTGTAGTGAGCTTTAGTGAGCTGTATGAATGAATGAATGATGCTTTACAGTCAGCACTCTATACAATCACACTGTAGTGAGCTTAAGTGGGCTGTGGTCAGTTGAAGGTGGCTCTGATGCGGTCAGTAGTATTAATTGGTTTTGTTTTCAGGTACTATTTTGATCTCACAAGAGTTTGTGTGTGTGTGTGTGTGTGTGTGTGTGTGTGTGTGTGTGTGTGTGTGTGTGTGTGTGTATTTCCCCTCAAGATGCGTCTCACCTCCATTGCAGTGTTGGCCAGAGAGCATGTCAGCTGCTGTCTTGGTGTGTGTGTGTGTGTGTGTATTGCAGGGCAGTAGATGTTTGGGCTACAGGCTGTCTGTTTGTTGAGATGATGACGGGTGTACCACTGTTTCCTGGGGACATAGAAACATAGAATAGGACTGGAGCAAATAAACAAACATGAATCTATTGATACCATACCTCATGCCAGGCATGGACTAGAGGGCTATGAAGTGGAACCATGTTATCTGGAATGATGGAGTTCCATCCAGTATTTTTGGGATGAGTTGTGGAGTTGGGGGTGAGGTTGGGTCGAGATCATCCAACGTCATGACCTCACTGTTCTCTTGTGGTTGACAAGGGACAAGCTGTGTGTGCATTTACACATCTATATCAGCAATGTTTGCAGCTTAAAGTAGCTAAATGTGTTCTTTAGAAGGGGTGTCCACAAACATTTGGACAGATACTATTCATTGTTAAACATCATTGAATGTATGTTGAAGTGTAAGAATGATTGGCAGGTGACGTGGGTGGCCAACCGCACAACTCTGAATGATGTCACTGATTTAAGATATTTGTATCCCAAACTCATTTAACACACACACACACATTCAAATGTATCTGAATTATGGACGTCTTGAGTCTTGGTGTCTTGAGGGTTGGTGTGCTGGCTCCTCCTGAGCTCAGCTGTTGCAGCTGGACGGTGGGACGATGTTCTGGGAGCTGATGTTGGCAGGCGAGCTTCTGGAGCAGGAGGTGCTGGGGTGTGTTGTGTAGTGGGGAGGATTATACACACACCTCTGTCTGCTCCCACAGTCATCTCCACCACAGTGGCCTCCTCCCAACCTGTCGGCTTTCAGTTTTGATGACTTGCGATAAAGCAGTGACCGTCCCCAAACACACGGCCTACAGAGTCAGTGGGGAGAACATTCTAGGTGTTCAGAGAAGGTCTAATGATGTCTGGTAATTAGATATGGAAATTCCAGGTCCAGAAAGTATGAAACTGTCCCAGCTATATAGCAACCACTTAGCAACACCATAACAAACACCAAACATCATAATAGTAACCACTTAGTAACAAATTAGTAACCACCATGTAACACCACAAATACAACCTGAGATACCAAAGCAACTTGATCTTCTGTTAGATGAACTGTAAGTAAAGACTGAAGAACTGAATTGTGTGCACATAGGGACCCTTTCGGGTCATCGGGATAAAGCTGATTGGTTAATCATGATACTGAGCTGTGTCAGCTCCCTGTGCTGATGTCACTTCCTGTCTGTGCAGGTACATGGCCATCATTCACCCTCTGAAGCCTCGTTTCTCAGCCACGGTGACCAAGGTGGTGATCATGTGTGTGTGGGGTGCAGCGGTGGTTCTGGCGTTTCCGGTCTGTTTCTACTCAGCAACCATAACCGTCCGACAGAGGACACTGTGTTTCGTAGCCTGGCCGCGCCTCGCTGACGACACCTTCATGTACGAGAATTTAGATTAATACACTCACCCAATCAGATTCAGTCTACATTCACTAATTAACACACTCGCCCAATCAGATTCAGTCTACATTCACTAATTAACACACTCACCCAATCAGAATCAGTCTACATTCACTAATTAACACACTCATCCAATCAGGTGTGTGTGTGTGTGTGTGTGATTTTAGGTACCATATCATTGTGGCCATGTTAGTGTATCTGCTGCCCCTTGTGGTGATGGGTATCACCTACAGTCTAGTGGGGGTCACACTTTGGGGCAGCAGTGTCCCGGGACATTCCTCAGAGAACTACCTGGAGCAGCTAAAGGCCAAACGCAAGGTGTGTGTGTGTGTGTGTGTGTGTGTGTGTGTGTGTGTGTGTGTGTGTGTGTGTGTGTGTGCATAAATATTCTCATAAATAAATCTCTGTTCCCTGTATTCACAATCTGTTCACTATCTGCTCACTCTTTGTTTATTCTGTTCACTCTCTGCTCACTCTTTGTTTACTGTTCTCTGTGTTTCAGCATCTCCATTTACTTTATATTTACACTCTGCTCACTCTGTTCAGTAACTGCTCACTAGTGTTGGTCTCTGCTCACTCTCTTCTCACTCTCTGCTCATTCTCTACTCATCTTTTATTGAAGTATTGTACCTGTGAAAACATTTATGATCCCAGAAAGCCTGTGATTGGCCCACTCTACTGCCTCTGTGTGTGTGTGTGTGTGTGTGTAGGTGGTGAAGATGATGATGGTGGTTGTAGTGACCTTCGCAGTGTGCTGGCTGCCCTATCACGTGTACTTCATTGTAACGGGGCTGAACAGAGGACTCAACAAGTGGAAGTCCATCCAGCAGGTCTACCTTGCCATCCTGTGGCTCGCCATGAGCTCCACCATGTACAACCCCATCATCTACTGCTGCCTCAACAGCAGGTAACACACAC
>CM067518.1:76977-96683 GCA_034509495.1 Acestrorhynchus altus | reverse complement strand
AGAGAGAGAGAGAGAGACAGAGAGAGAGAGAGAGAGACAGAGAGAGAGAGACAGAGAGAGAGAGAGACAGAGAGAGAGAGAGACAGAGAGAGAGAGGTTTAACTCTGAGCGCCACCAAACACAAAACCCCTTTAACACATCCTGGTATGATGTGGGTGGTGGGTCATTCTCAGCACTCAACACACACTAACACACCACCACCATGTCAGTGTGACTGCAGTGCTGAGAATGACCCACCACCCACATCATATCTGCTCTGTGGTGGTCCTGTGGGGTCCTGATCACTGAAGATCAGGGTGAAAGGAGGAGAATAAAGTATCAGAGAAACAGAGGAACTACAGTCTGAATGATAGAACCACAAAGAGCTGCTGATTGGATGGACAGTGAGAGGAGAAGAGGAGGTAGTCATAATGTTATGGCTGATCAGTGTCTGATCAGACTGGACTGCCTGGTATCAGTAAACACTCCGATCAGGACGACTCACCTGCACACTGGGGGCTTTGACCACATGTGGTGGGATTCCAGATGCAGGCAGAGCTCCACTGGGTGGAAGATTCTTACTGGTCACTGAAGCCCAGGAGAACGTCTACAGAGAACAGGAGACAATCAGATGCTACCTGATACACCATCAATCAGACACTCATACTTGACAGAACCCACACAATATACAGACAGATCAGCCATAACATTAAAACCAGTAAAAGCCTAATCTTGTGTAGGTCTCCCTTGTCCAGCCAAAACGGGCCAAACCGTCCAGGAGCCGCTGAAGGTGCCGGTGGTATTAGGTACCAAGAATAACATTACAGTGGATTCTTTAACGTTGTGCCCTGTGAACACCTGGTTTCAGTGGCTCCAGGTTTGGGTGGATGTATCAGATCAGCATTATCTACACAAATGTCAGCGGTATTAATGTTATGGCTGGTCAATGTATGTCCATGTTATTTAAGACGTCCACACGGCACATCACGTGGTCCAAATGCTCGGCTGCCAATAAGAACCCGCCAACCAATCAGAACTGTTGCTCACGAACTCATAACGAGGGCGGTTCTCTGACCTTGGGTGGTTCTGGGGTTTGTGGGGGTGGAGTCGGGACAGGAACGGGAGTGGGAGCTTTCTCCTCAGGTTCATCTGGAAGCTTCTCTTCCATATCAGGCTCCGCCTCCTCCACCTGCAACTCTGCCTCTGGATTAAGCTCCGCCTCAGCCTCTTGATTGGTCTCTGGTTCAGGCTGGGGCTCAGGCTCCACCTCTGGCACCACCTCTTCCTGCTGCTCTTCAACTCCGTTACTAGGAATCAGAAGTGAGTTCAAAATGAGGGATTCATCAAAAGCAGTGTGTGCGTGTGCTTGTGAGAGTGTGCGTGTGTGAGAGAGTGTGCGTGTGTGTGTGTGTGTGTGTGTGTGAGAGTGTGCGTGTGTGTGAGAGTGTGTGAGAGTGTGCGTGTGTGTGTGTGTGTGAGAGAGTGTGTGAGAGTGTGCGTGTGTGTGTGTGTGTGTGCGTGTGTGAGAGTGTGCATGTGTGTGTGTACGTGTGTGAGAGTGTGCATGTGTGTGTGTGTGTGAGTGTGTGAGTGTGTGTACCTGACTGGGGGGGGCTCGTAATAAGCTGCTCCAGCTGAACAGTCCTGAGCAGGTTCAGGAGAGGTGTGAGCCTCCACCTGCTCTTCCTCTGCCTCCTCTTCCTCAGACTCTACAGGGAAACAGCACGGTTTTATTACGTAAAGCATTTGGCCAACTGTGCGCGCTGACCGAGCGCTGACCGAGCGCTGACCCCACCCTGAAAGGCAACTCCACCCACATTTTATTAAGATTAAAGTGGTGAGGAATTCTGAGTGGAGCTGGGGTGTGAGGGACTCCCGCGCTGAAGGCAGGGTGAGGCCTTTACAGACAGACTGCAGACAGGGGTTCTCCCTGCGGCGGTACTGACTCAGCACTTTGTCGGCCCGGGCAGTCGTTAATGCTGAACTCTGGACCCGGCTGACGCCAGAACCAGCCTGCAGTGGTGGTGTGTGTTAGGAGAATGAGTTACCTCCAAGCTCCGCCTCCGAGTCTCCAAACACCTCCTCCTCATAGCGGAAGATGTCATTATGCACATAGAACTTATTCACAGCGGAGCCCTGAGAGAGAGACAGAGACAGAGAGAGAGAGAGAGAGACACAGAGACACAGAGAGAGAGAGACACACAGAGAGAGAGAGAGAGAGAGAGAGAGAGAGAGAGACACAGAGAAAGGGAGAGAGAGAGACAGAGAAAGGGAGAGAGAGAGACACAGAGAGAGAGAGAGAGAGAGAGAGAGAAAGGGAGAGAGAGAGACAGAGAGAGATTTAGTGTGTGTGTGTGTGTGTGTGTGTGTGTGTGTGTGTGTGTGTGTGTGTATAAAAGCTCACCTCAGGAGCGAGGACAAAGGTCTGCATGAATCTCCTCATGGGCCGACCGCTGTTGGACAGTTCACCCATCACCTGCACCACCACTCCGTCCCCAAGAGTGGCGTGAGCGTCCACGTGACGGATTTTAGTGTGACATTCGCTGAACTGCAGAGACATCACCTTCTTATGGATCTCCTGTAAAACACACACACACACACACACACACACACACACACAACCCTGATCAGGAACACTGAACACACACTCCAGTACCAGCACATCCTGCGACCCCTGCGTGTAAACCTGTCCTAAAGCCTTTACTGGTCTAACGACGCGTCAGTTCAAACCCCCTGTTAATCAGGTTTGGATCCAGTGTGGTTTTCTGATTCCTAGAACATAGAGTTCAATCCTGATACAACGCAGGGGACAACGTTCTCTGTGCTCCGTACGCAAAGCCGATTGAGGAACGGCGCCGAAAGGCCGCAGGCTGTCTTCGGTACTCTTTCTAAGGCCCTGAACTGAGCGAGCTGACGGTGAATAAACAGTCGGATGGGCTGTAAATATTTGAGTTTGTTGGAGTTGGGGTCAGATTCCCCGATGCCTGTCCACTGGGGTAGTTCTCGCTGTCGGCGCACAGCCGTAACCATAGAAACGCGGCAGCGTCGTTTAAGTCGGGAGATAAGGACGGTTCACTCGCTGTTTATATTTACTCGTTTTCACGGGGGAAGATCTAGAGCGAGGTCTAAACCATGTCAAAAGAGTTCTAAGGGTTCTAGATGACAGTGCTGGATAAAGTGATCATCCAATATCCTGACTTCATAAACACTGCTGTTCAATGCAATCAGATCCTCACAGCAATGTTCCAGAATCTAGTAGAAAGTCTTCTCTGGACGGTAGAGACAGTTACTCTAACAGAGTAATAATGTCCCCGTCTTTCCCCGCTGAGTTACAATAAGGACCAAGGACGCTCCGCTTTTCACTCACCGCCTGGCCGTAAACAGCCTCCTCCGGTTTTCCGCTGCCGTCCAAACCTCCATGGACGTAGGAGGAGTTCCTCCCGTAGAACCTGAGAGAAAAATCAGATCAGAGCACAGCTGTGTAAGTTTGACCCAAAGGGCTGAACAACGTTACGCTCGTCAGCGACTGACAATCTCAACAATGAGATTCAGGAGTGAACCTGTACCATGATTTACTCTCTACTCCGTTCTCTTTCTCTCCCAACTTACCATCAACAGATTTTAAACTCAGGGTGAAGTGGGTGTGGTTTACAACATGGTGGGACTCTGACTCTGCCCACCTCAGAAAGCCCCGCCCCTCCCCTCCCTCACCTGTGCAGGTAGTCAGGTGCTTTGTTGAGGAGTGTGTAGTACTGCCTCACAAACTCGCGCCCTACGAGCAGGGGGCTGGGTTTCTCCATCACCATCTCTTTCAGGTAAACAGGTTTGGACGCTGAAACACAGGAGGAACCACAGAGGAACATATGAACACAGTGCTGATCCATCAGTGGAGAGCAGGCCTGAGCACACTGACCTCCCTCCATCCATCCATCCCAACACATATCCCTCTCCATCCATCCCAACACCCATCCATCCATCCCAACACATATCCCTCTCCATCCATCCCAACACACATCCATCTATCCCAACACCCATCCACCCCATCCATCCATCCCTCCCAACACCCATCCCCCATCCATCTATCCCAACACATATCTCTCTCCATCCCTCCCTCCACCCTTCCCCCTCTGTCCCCCCTCCCCCGGAACTCTCCGGTCCACCTTAAGCAGCGCTGTCGCAGCACTGAGAGCAGGCTGTCTGTTTAAGGTGGACCGGGTGTTGTTCGGAGCCGGTGTTCGGTGTTGGTTCGGTTCCGCTGAGCTGAACTACAGCTCGGCTAAAGCTAAAGCTAACGCGGCGCAGGACCGAATAACCCGGTTCTGTCGGTCCGGTCCGCGCTGCTGCTGTTGCTGCTGCTGGAGGAGGAGGAGGAGGAAGAGGAGAGCGGCTGGACGCAGCGGAACTGGAGCGGGACCGTGAGCTGCAGCTCACCGAACTGAAGCGCCGGGCGGAAGTGGCGGCTCCGCGGCTGCGGCTCTGGAGGCTCCGCGGCTCTGCTCCCTCTGCGGTTCCGGAGGCCCGTCTGCTCCGTCCGACTCTGACTCTGTCTCTGTCTCTGTCCCTCTGTCCCTCTGTGCGACTCCGCTGCTCCGCTCCCCGCGGGTCTCTGTGAGCCGCTCTCAGCGCGCAGACAAACACACAGCCGAGCCGGCGCTGCTGCGCTATCATCCGCTCTGTGCCCAAAGCTGCACCCCCAACTTCCGGTCAGCGTCCGCCCAGCTTCCGCCCGGACCCCGCACGATTATTATTATTATTATTGTTATTATTATTATTGTTATTGTTATTATTATTATTATTATTATTGTTATTATTATTATTATTATTACATGATAATAATGTAGTTATTGTTATTTATGTTGTTATTATTGGTATCATTATTAAATGCACATTATTAATATTAATAGTTATTATCACTATAAGTATTTTTATTATATTATATTATCATAGTATTAATATAGTCATTATTCATATTAATATAGTTATTCATCATGATTAATAGTTATTATGAATATTAATGATATTATAGTATAAATATTATGATCATCACTAGTTATTATGTCATTATTGTGATAATATAGTTATATTATTTAAATATTATTATTATGAGGATGGATAGAACTTTATTGATCCCTTGGGAGGGTTCCCTCAGGGAAATTAAGGTTCCAGCCGCAGCATAAGTACAGTACAGAAAAGTTAGAATGAGATAATAATTTAGTAAAGAAACACTATATAAATATAAAGAATATATAATATAGAGACTATATTACAATATACAATATATATAAATAGTTCATGAGTAAAAGTAGAAAAAGAGTCCAATAGGAGGCGGTATTGCAAATTATTATTATTATTGCACTTGAAACTGTATTGCACCAAGTCCAGGTGTGTTGTGGTTGTGAGTTGTGAGTTATGAGTTACTGGTCGTTCCTGCCCGTTCCCATCCTCCATCCTCCTGTGTGCTCTCCTCCCCCAGAGAGGGGTTGTTCAGTCTGATGGCGTGCGGGACAAGAGAGTTTTTAAGTCTATTGTTCCTGCACTTGGGAAGGATAGAACTTTACTGATCCCTTGGGAGGGAAATTAAGGATTAATACCGTTGTTGATATTATATTAATAGTTGTTATTACTTTTATTAATATTATCATATAAGTATTATCAATTATTCATGTATTATATAATATGCTGCGCCCATTATTTTACTATAATTATTATAGTTATTAATATTTTTTGTATTATAGATTAAAGTTCTCTGATTGATTCACTTATTTTTACACAAGTCATTTAATCAGAAAAACAAATATAAAAGTTTAATAACAAAACAACAGAATGAAATAAAGAATAATAGGAAGTTTCTGATCTGACATTCACTCTAATCTCTTTATTCAGGCTCATCTGGTTCCGAGTCTAGAACCCTGGTGAAGTTCCATTGTGGTTCTAGAAGTTACTGCGTACTTCCGGAATTAACCATCATTAATACGTCACTAGCCGTTAGCTTAGCTGAGTTTATTTATAAAGCGCTCGGTTTCAGAATCCCACTTTGACCAGTTTAACCAGTTCGGTTCCAGATCCGCACAGTTTCATCACCGCGGTGAAGATCCCTGTTTCAGATCCGCTCAAATCAGGCACGCGCAACGTCTACCACAGGGGCCTTCGGGTGCAGAATCTGCCGGGGGACGTATTCAGATGCACCGCAGCGGAAGTTAGTTAAAAGTCCTCCCGAGGTGTCGCGGGGAAAAGGCGTCACACTGTTGCGAAAGTAAGGAAATAAATCAGAACAGAAACTGAGATTATTAATCTGAACGTTATTAAAGTTAATGTTCAATTTAAAACCCAAACACACCAACAGTCAGGTGTGGGATCATCCAGCTGAGTTTGGTCCAATAACTGAACTGATCTGAGCTCAGCAGTGTAGGCTTAGGCTGGACTGTTGCCATGGTGTTGCTATGGTGATGCTAAGACGTTACTATATTGTTGCTGTGGCGTTGGTAAGGTATTATTAATATCTCCAAAACTGCAGCACCTGGAAAACTGCCTACTGCAATCACACCAACAATACAGTATAGAAATATAGAGTTTAAAACCCCACAGTTTTATTCACAGAAAAAACCCCCAGAAATCTACAGTTTACGCTCAGGGGATTTAAAGCCTGTTCATGGTTGTTTAATTTATTATACTTGAGTTTTACCTTTGTTATATTTGTTATTAGTTCAGGGTGGATCCTGAACGTGGTCTTATTTTGAGGAGACACGAGATGCACAGAACCAGAGATCATCAGACTAATACATGCAGCTTAAACAGCAACTTCTGTACTTGTGAACATGATCTGAATTAAACTGAATGAAACAGAACTGATCTGAAACTGATCTGAATGAAACTGAACTGAATGAAACTGAACTGAATTAAACTGATCTGAATGAAACTGAACTGAATGAAACTGAACTGAATGAAACAGAACTGAATTAAACTGAACTGAATTAAACTGAACTGAATTAAACTGAACTGAATTAAACTGATCTGAATGAAACTGAACTGATCTGAATTAAACAGAACTGAATGAAACAGAACTGAATTAAACTGATCTGAATTAAATTGAACTGAATTAAAAAGAACTGAATTAAACTGATCTGAATTAAATTGAACTGAATTAAAAAGAACTGAATGAAACAGAACTGAATTAAACTGATCTGAATTAAACTGAACTGAATTAAACTGAACTGAATTAAAGTGATTTGATCTGAATGAAACAGAACTGAATTAAACTGAACTGAATTAAACAGAACTGAATGAAACAGAACTGAATTAAACTGATCTGAATTAAACTGAACTGAATTAAACAGAACTGAATGAAACAGAACTGAATTAAACTGATCTGAATTAAACTGAACTGAATTAAACTGAACTGAACTGAATTAAAGTGATTTGATCTGAATTAAACTGAACTGAATTAAACAGAACTGAATGAAACTGATCTGAATGAAACTAAACTGAATGAAACTGACCTTAATGAAACTGACCTGAATTAAACTGAACTGAATTAAACAGAACTGAATTAAACAGAACTGAATGAAACAGAACTGAATTAAACAGAACTGAATTAAACTGAACTGAATTAAACAGAACTGAATTAAACAGAACTGAATGAAACTGACCTGAATTAAACTGAACTGAATTAAACAGAACTGAATTAAACAGAACTGAATTAAACTGAACTGAATGAAACAGAACTGAATTAAACTGAACTGAATGAAACAGAACTGAATGAAACAGAACTGAATTAAACTGAACTGAATTAAACAGAACTGAATGAAACAGAACTGAATTAAACTGATCTGAATTAAACTGAACTGAATTAAACAGAACTGAATTAAACAGAACTGAATTAAACTGAACTGAATTAAACAGAACTGAATTAAACAGAACTGAATGAAACTGAACTGAATTAAACTGAACTGAATTAAACAGAACTGAATTAAACAGAACTGAATGAAACTGAACTGAATTAAACTGAACTGAATTAAACAGAACTGAATTAAACAGAACTGAATGAAACTGAACTGAATTAAACTGAACTGAATTAAACAGAACTGAATTAAACAGAACTGAATGAAACAGAACTGAATTAAACTGAACTGAATTAAACTGAACTGAATTAAACTGAACTGAATTAAACTGAACTGAATGAAACTGAACTGATCTGAATTAAACAGAACTGAATGAAACAGAACTGAATTAAACTGATCTGAATTAAACTGAACTGAATTAAACTGAACTGAATTAAATTAAAGTGATTTGATCTGAATTAAACTGAACTGAATTAAACAGAACTGAATGAAACAGAACTGAATTAAACTGATCTGAATTAAACTGAACTGAATTAAACTGAACTGAATTAAATTAAAGTGATTTGATCTGAATTAAACTGAACTGAATTAAACAGAACTGAATGAAACTGATCTGAATGAAACTAAATTGAATGAAACTGACCTTAATGAAACTGACCTGAATTAAACTGAACTGAATTAAACAGAACTGAATTAAACAGAACTGAATGAAACAGAACTGAATTAAACAGAACTGAATTAAACTGAACTGAATTAAACAGAACTGAATTAAACAGAACTGAATGAAACTGAACTGAATTAAACTGAACTGAATTAAACAGAACTGAATTAAACAGAACTGAATGAAACAGAACTGAATTAAACTGAACTGAATTAAACTGAACTGAATTAAACTGAACTGAATTAAACTGAACTGAATTAAACTGAACTGAATTAAACTGAACTGAATTAAACTGAACTGAATTAAACTGAACTGAATTAAACTGAACTGAATTAAACTGAACTGAATTAAACTGAACTGAATTAAACTGAACTGAATTAAACTGAACTGAATTAAACTGAACTGAATTAAACTGAACTGAATTAAACTGAACTGAATTAAACTGAACTGAATTAAACTGAACTGAATGAAACTGAACTGATCTGAATTAAACAGAACTGAATGAAACAGAACTGAATTAAACTGATCTGAATTAAACTGAACTGAATTAAACTGAACTGAATTAAACTGATTTGATCTGAATGAAACAGAACTGAATTAAACTGAACTGAATTAAACAGAACTGAATGAAACAGAACTGAATTAAACTGATCTGAATTAAACTGAACTGAATTAAACAGAACTGAATTAAACAGAACTGAATGAAACAGAACTGAATTAAACTGAACTGAATTAAACTGAACTGAATTAAACTGAACTGAATTAAACTGATCTGAATGAAACTGAACTGATCTGAATTAAACAGAACTGAATGAAACAGAACTGAATTAAACTGATCTGAATTAAACTGAACTGAATTAAACTGAACTGAATTAAAGTGATTTGATCTGAATGAAACAGAACTGAATTAAACTGAACTGAATTAAACAGAACTGAATGAAACAGAACTGAATTAAACTGAACTGAACTGAATTAAAGTGATTTGATCTTCAGTCTTTCTGCTACAAACCTGTTTTTTATGGAACCTAAAGTGTCTCCATGTCTTTGGTTTGGTTTTCTGCAGTTAAATGTCTGTAACGATATAAACATATTCACAGATTTGGGGAATGTTTGTGCAGCTTCATCAGAGATGGGAATGTCTCAAAGTAACTCCTCCTAGCACCACCGTAAAAGCCACCTAACAACACCATAACAACCACCGTAATCCACCTGGATAACGTAGCTAACATATACCCCTCTAGCCCGCACCTGGAAGTGGGCATGGTGCCAAAAGTTTAATGTTTATCTGCCAATCTATTGGCATAGTTCTTTACAGGGTCCAGGTAAGCTACGTGTGTGCATTTGCACATCTGTGTCTGCAATGGATGCAGCCTTAAGTAGCTGCATGCTTTCATTAGCAGGTGAGTCCACAATCTTTTGGAAAGAGTATGTGTCTGCAAAGAAAGCAAAGCTGAAACCTTCGCTGAGCATTGTTTTATTACAGGATCAAACCTGTGGAGACGAGGAACCAAGACAAGTCAATACAAGAACAAACATCAGTTCAGCAGCCGAGGGACAGTCTGAGTCACTGACGTTGAGTCCAGGAGAAGACACCACTGTGGCCATTCCACAGCCTGTACCTGGGTTTGGAACACCTCACAGACCCTTTCAGCCCTCTACAGCAACTCATCGAAGGTTCCTTGGAGCACCATTGTCTACACACCCCTGACCACTGTCTACACCGTAGCAGGTGTAGCAGAACTCAGAGAGGTGTTGAGTGATCACAGTCATATTTTATATAGTGCTGATGCCCTCACGTCTGTTAGATCAGAGCTGTGGTGGGAAAGGAACCCACATCAGGTCAGTTGTCCCCTCTTCTGATGGTGGTGGCAGTTGGTAGGGTGGGCACACCTGGGGTTGTTGGTGGAGGAGGTGGAGCTGGAGTTACTGGTGGAGAAGGTGGGCTTGGGGTTGGTGGAGGAGGTGGAGCTGGAGTTGCTGGTGGAGAAGGTGGGCTTGGGGTTGGTGGAGGAGGTGGTGCTGGAGTTGCTGGTAGAGAAGGTGGGCTTGGGGTTGGAGGAGGAGGTGGTGCTGGAGTTGCTGGTGGAGAAGTTGGGGTTGGTGGAGGAGGTGGAGCTGGAGTTGCTGGTGGAGAAGGTGTTGGAGTTGGTGGTCTGGGCTCAGGTTCTCTGATAATGATCACAACAACCTGCGTGAAGAAAAACAATCAAAGGTAACGATGAATCAACAAGTTGTCAGCAGTGAGTTGCAGATGGTGTTTCTCGGTTCTGCTCAGCGTGTTTGAGAGGGTGAAGGTCTTCATACCAGCTGGAGAGGATTCACCGGCAGATATTCAAACACCTGAAATCAGTGAATCACATCAGTCACTCTACACCCCTTCAGATTAACAATGTACGTCACCTAGACAGTGAAAGTGTGGTTTTGGAGTATTTCTCACCGGGACGTGGTGAATCCACGGATACGAAAAGACCTGCAACGAAACCATCACAGTGCTTATTAAACTCTCCTCACCTTCATCAGGGTGTAGATGATCTCTCATAAACATTTCCTAATAAGGTTCTCCTACCCCATATACAGGAACTCTCGGCTGGTATGGTACCACCTGAAACACAGAGAACAATCTAGATCACATACAACGTCGAGCTGACCAAAGTTCTGCTCACCGATTAAACTGGATCTAAAGATTTTTAGGAGGATCTTCAATTCTGGCCTTTTTATCTGCAGAAAAAGAAAAGTTACAGTTAAAACTTTAAACGACTGTAACTTTACTTCATCAGAGCTTTAATCTCACTTTAAACGACTGTAACTTTACTTCAGCAGAGCTTTAACCTCACTTTAAACGACTGTAACTTTACTTCAGCGGAGCTTTAATCTCACTTTAAACGACTGTAACTTTACTTCAGCAGAGCTTTAACCTCACTTTAAACGACTGTAACTTTACTTCAGCGGAGCTTTAACCTCACTTTAAACGACTGTAACTTTACTTCAGCGGAGCTTTAATCTCACTTTAAACGACTGTGACTTTACTTCAGCGGAGCTTTAATCTCACTTTAAACGACTGTAACTTTACTTCAGCGGAGCTTTAACCTCACTTTAAACGACTGTAACTTTACTTCAGTTTAGTTAATTAATGTGTTAATTATTGTAGTGTCATTTCGATCATTTATTAACTCAGTTTGTTCTGAAACTCGACAGATCTGCGGATCTTCAGACCTGTATCATCTCCTCTGATGAAGAAGATCCAGAATCCATCTGAAAGTCAGAAGACACTGTTATTATTGTGTCAAATCCCAGGTTTGTGAAGGTAGATCAGGACGTGTGAACTGAGTCAGTGATTCGGTGATTTGTGTGGTGAGTCAGTGAATCAGGTTGTTGATGTTTGTTAAGGCAGCGAGAGGGTCTTACCCTGTTATACCATCTGTACGGGTTCAGAGGAGATACGAGCTGCACAAAACCAGCCATTAATAACAGTTTATTACACTTAATAACAACAGTTAATAACACTTAACAGTCATTAATCAAAGTAAAGAGAGGTTTACTTACAGACAGCCACGAGAAAATCAGCAGAATACAGAGAGCTCCCATCTTCAACACACACACTGAATCGCCACAGAGAGTGTATCAGTGTGTGTGTGTGTGTGTGTGTGTGTGTGTGTGTGTGTGTGTGTGTTCCTACACGAGTCCTGACTAGATCTGAGAGCGGTTGAGTGTGTTAAAACGAGAGAAGAGAAAGATTCCAGATTTCTCCTGGACGCTTCAGCCAGCGCCTAGATCTGATCAATTCCATCAGCAGCACACCATTCATTGAACACCATTAAGGACTGATTTACCAAAGCAGGTGATGATGAAACTAAGTTTCTAAGGTGTTACAGACCGTTACCTGGTAGTAGTCATGCTTAACTGGGTTGGTTGTTAAGGTGTTGCTAGGTGGTTACTATGCTGTAAGGGTTGGTTGCTAAGGTGTTGCTAGGTGGTTACTGTGTTGTAAGGGTTGGTTACTAAGGTGTTGCTATGTGGTTACTGTGTTGTAAGGGTTGGTTGCTAAGGTGTTGCTATGTGGTTACTGTGTTGTAAGGGTTGGTTGCTAAGGTGTTGCTGTGGCGTGTGAGATGTTTACTGTGTTTAGCATAACGGAGCTCCAGCTGATCTTTAGAGAACCCTGCTCAGGTGTTCCACAGGATTACACAGAAACACCCTGAAACCCGCCCTTCTTCACTCTAACGGCTTTCACAGAAGTGCGTAACATCGATGGAGCAATCAGATCACAGCAGCTAAGGAGTGAGGAAAGGAAAACCCTGAAGCTGCTTCATTTTCTCAGCTCTGATTTCTCAAGACTGAGTCTGACCTCATCTACAGACACCAGCTGGAGGAGATAAGTGCAGCCAGGCTCAGACACGAACAGCAATGCTGATCAGAACCACAGATACGGGCCCCGGGCTGTGCGGGGTGTGCGGTGCGAATCACTTAATATATTGTGATTTTAAGGCAGAAACATGTTATTGCATAAGAACACACCCTCTTCTGCCCCACATCAGGGTCATTATCTCCTATCAGAGCAGTGGCATCTGAGGACAAAGTGCAACACTGCCATCTAGTGGTTGGGGTTTAAAAAACACAAAATGAATTGCTGTCTGACACCATTAATAAACTATTCATTAATAAACACCGCAACCTGTCAGTGTCACTGCTGTGACTGAACTGTCCAGCCAAGAGCGGCTCTGTGGTCAGAAACATAGCTCTAACTGTTCTAGACAACTGGGTCAGAACATGTCTTGTGGGTTGTTCCCAGTACGCAGTGGTCAGTTCCTACCAAGGAAGGACAACCAGCTCATGGAGGTCCTACCTCATAACTTGCAGGACTTAAAGGTTCTGCTGTAATGAAGGAGTCGTGCAGCAGATGTAGCTTTACACACCGTTTTATTATAAAAATAAACATTTCATAATAAACCCTAAATATGACCATTTACTGTCAGAACCAATACAGTCAGTCTCAGCATCACCGCCACTCTTCATTGTTGTTTGTTGTTGCTCACTGTTGTGTTTTCTGTTTCTTGTTGTTCATTGTTGCTGTTGTTTATTGTTGTTCTCTAAAGTGTTTGTTCCTCAGCTGCCTCTTTAATACTCTGGAGGAGTTCAGAGAAAGAGGGACGACCCTGAGGCCTCTGTTAACACACACACACACACACACACACACACACACACACACACACACACACACACACACACACACACACACACACAATTTACATTTGAGTCAATCTGCAACATTTTCCACATTTGCTATCTAACAGCCTGTCAATAATAATCAATAACTTATTAACCCTATAAACCCTAAACACCCCAACCTCACAAATCAGTTACTGAATCCTTCACAGCAGATACTGAATCATTTACAGCAGATACTGAATCCTTTACAGCAGATACAGAATCATTTACAGCAGATACAGAATCATTTACAGTAGATACTGAATCCTTTACAGCAGATACTGAATCATTTAAAGCAGATACTGAATCATTTAGTAGATACTGAATCCTTTACAGCAGATACTGAATCCTTTACAGCAGATACTGAATCATTTAGTACAGATACTGAATCATTTAGTGCAGATACTGAATCATTTAGTACAGATACTGAATCCTTTACAGCAAATACTGAATCATTTACAACAGATACTGAATCATTTAGTGCAGATGTTGAATAATTTAAAGCAGATACTGAATCATTTAGTACAGATACTGAATCATTTAAAGCAGATACTGAATTATTTAGTGCAGATACTGAATCATTTAGTGCAGATACTGAATCCTTTAGGGCAGTGGTTCTCAGTCCTGGTCCTGGAGAACCACAGTTGGATCAGGGGTGCTGGAATTAGAGGAAACTCTAGTAGTTCTCCTGGACCAGGACAGACCCACTGATTTAATGCATTTACTGAATACTGTAAGTGTGTGTGTGTGTGTGTGTGTGTGTGAGACCTCATGCCAGCACTGGAACATGATGTTGTAGATGTTTGGAGGGGAGTTCTGGGGTCTGTAGAGTCGCACACCCATGGTGATCTCCTCCACCACCTCACTGTTAGACCTGTTCCCAAACGGAGTGTGACCTTCAGAGAACACCTCCCACATCAATACACCTACACACACACACACACACACATTAATACAATTACACAAACACACAAACATTGTACATGTGCTAAAAGAACCCCATCTGTATGGTGGTTACATCAACCACAGTAACCCAGGAATCCCAGGAACAACTAAAGCTGTGCAGGTTCTAGATTACAGTCAGCAAAGTGGAACACTGCAACAGCAAGCAGTACTGAAACTGGAAAGGGTGTGGGAATGTACACTATATGTCCAAAGGATTGTGGACACCCCTTCAGCTACTGACACAGATGTGCAAATGCACACACAATTTGTCTAGTCCCTGTTGAGAAGCACTGCCAATAGGAGTCTCTTCGGGAACAGATAAACAAACATGACTCTATTGTCTCCGTGTCTGATAGCAGGCGTGGAAAAGAGGGGTAAAAGACACTTTGAGGCACTGAAACAGGTGGAGGTGTTCACTGTTTCTCACCGAATGACCAGACGTCAGACTTGCTGCTGTATTTATGGAAGTGTATGACCTCTGGAGGAGACCAGCGCACTGGGAACTTGCAGCCCATAGAACTGGTGTACTGATTATCCAGCACATACCTACAAAGACACACATCATTCACACCACTTACATCACTGTGTGTGTGTGTGTGTGTGTGTGTGTATTTGTGAGGCGGTGTGTGGGTGTGGTCGGTTATAGTCATTTTGAAATTCTGACCTCGTCATACCAAAGTCACAAACTTTCACAACGTTCCTCTCGTTCACCAGACAATTCCTTGCTGCCTGCAGGAGATACATTAGATGATGGGTCTTCAGTTAGAGTTCAGTAAGATCCCTGAAGGTCCTGAAGCTGAGGTTTGAATTTGAGGTGCTGTAGATCCTACTGTATGGAAGTGCAAGTGTGTGTGTGTGTGTGTGTGTGTGTGTGTCTGTATCAGAAACTCGACTAAATGATATCAATGATATTGTTGTTAGAATGATTTTATAAAACAGCAGAATCTTTTCAATCTAGGAACTGAAACATTTTCCTCTCGACATAAACGATATCGAGTCATGAATTCACATTAATGCCCCGAAACACGGTGAAGGTTAATAATGAAATATGGCCCAATCGTCAGTCAGACTGGGGGACTGACAGAGTTGGAGAAGTGGAGTAGAGCTGAATCAAACTCTGCACAGCTGGAGATTAACGGACGAGTAGTGTTGGAGTAGAAGTGGAACTAAATAGAATAGAGTGGAATAGAGTGGATTCGGGGTGGAGCTGCAGTCGAATGCTGACCAGGTCTCTGTGGATGAAGTTGTTGTCCTCCAGGTACTTCATTCCCTCACACACATCCTGGCACATGGCCAGCAGCCTGACACTGCTCAGTGTGTCTGTGTTCTGCTGCAGAACCTGGAGCAGACTGCCCTTCTCCATCAGCTCCGTCACAATGCAGATGGGCTTCTGCACCGTACACACTCCATACAGCTGCACCAGCTTCGGGTGACAGAGCCTCCTGCGCGCGCACGCACACACACACACACACACACACACACTGTACAATGTAAACCTGAGTTATTGTCATTACAGGATTACATCATCAGTTATATAAGGTATGATACACTTTATTTCCCCCCCCCCACACACCCCCCCTCCATAAACACTGTAAACAGAGGAATGAAAAAATATGTGTAAACACAGTGTGTCCAAAAGTTTGTGGACACCACAGCAATGTTCCAGGATCTAGTGGAAAGTCTTCTCTGGACAGGACAGAAGCAGGAGAAACTCTTCAATCCCCTTGATTTCAGAAGAAACAGTGAATGAGCAGGTGTCCCAATACTTTTGGCCATGAGCTGCAGTGGCAATACCCAAGCAGTATTCAAGAAGATGGTGCACCTGTATTCTCACACTTATTAAACTCTGCCCCTGAGCACTCCTCCATCTCACTTAGAGGTGAGAGCTTTTTTTCTTCATATTCACAGGAAGTGGCCATCAGTCTGAGCGAGTGTGTGTGTGTGTGTGTGTGTGTGTGTGTGTGTGTGTGTGTGTGTTTACGGCTCCCTTTTCTTTAATCTTTCTCGCTCTTCACACACTTTCTACCCCCTCACCCACCACATTTTCCATTGTCTTACTAAACTTTCCACTGTGTGTGTGTGTGTGTGTGTGTGTGTTGCGTCAGAGATGAGCTGTTTAAAATGTATGATTTCAGCTAAACTCCAAACATCTGACCTGCTTTTGTGCTGATCTGAGCTTTGTGTGTGGGCTGTGTACTGGAACTGTATGTATTTTGAATGGGTCTAGTGTGTGTGTGTGTGTGTGCGTGTGTGTGTGTGTGCGTGTGTGTGTGTGTCTCACGTCATGATCTTGGCCTCCTCAATGAAGTCCTCCTCAGACATGGACCCCTCGCTGATCACTTTAATGGCTACTCTGCAAAGCGCCCGCCACTTCCCCAGTTTGACCACTCCAAACTGACCACTGCCCAGTTCTTTCATAAATGTCAGCTCTGAGGGGTTGATTTCCCACTTATCTACACACACACACACACACACACACACACACACACACACACACACACACACACTTTTTATATTTTATATGACTTTTTATGCATGCTATGACTGTCTGTCACATAACACACAAGCTTCTAGCTTCACAAGCTAGAGCTAATATATATATATATATATGTGTGTGTGTGTGTGTGTGTATGTGTGTGGTGTGTGTGTGTGTGTATGTGTGTGGTGTGTGTGTGTGTGTATGTGTGTGGTGTGTGTGTGTGTGTGTGTGTGTGTGTGTGGTGTGTGTGTGTGTGTGTGTGTGTGTGTTACCTGAGCTGAATCCTGCAGTAGCAGGGAGACACTTTCCCATTGGACCAACAGCATAACGCAGCCTTGTGACAAGACCTGACCATTATGAAAGGAGAGTGTGTTACAGCAGAGGTTCTCGCAGGATAAGGTGTGATACTCAGGGGTGTAGGTCAGTGTCGCAGGGTTCGGGGGTTACCTGCAGCGTTGTGCTGGTGGTACTGGATGACCTCAGGGATGGAGTTGAAGACATAATTTTCAGCCAGGTAGAAGTTCCCCTCTGCTGTTCGCTTTATCTGATAGTGCCTCACATCTCCCACATCCCGACTGACCAATCAATCAACAAATCAAACGCTAGTAAAGCATCCTAGACTGCGTCCAAGGAATCAATGAATCAATGATTCAGCCTGTGAGTGTGTGTCTGCATCAGCTGCGGTGGTACCTCAGTGCTTTAGTGTAGACTGACACGGTGTAGCTGTTGGGCTGACTGGAATCTCTCACAATGAAACCACCATCTCTATCCTTCACACACACACACACACACACACACACAGAGTCAGGAGAGCAGAAGTGTGTGTGTGTGTGTGTGTGTGTGTGTGAATGGACTCACCTCCTTCCTCAGTAGAGTTTCAGCTTCAGCCCTGTTAATGTTCTTGCAGTACCACCTGATAAACAAGCCTTTAATTAAAGAACATACCTGTGTGTGTGTGTGTGTGTGTGTGTGTGTGTGTGTGTGTGTGTGTGTGTGTGTGTGTGATACTCACTCGTTTGCCTCTATGTTGTGTATTCCTGTGACATAGTTACTGGGAATAAAGCCCTTATTCCTGACACAAAGAGAAACTCCAGTCAGAGTGATGTACTGTACACACTGTCCAGTAACACGTCTGTTTATACACCTTTCTGTAATTACAGACTGTAGCTCTGATCCACTCGTACCAGCAACACACACTAACACACCACCACCATGTCAGTGTGACTGCAGTGCAAAGGCTGACCCACCACCACCCATGATATCTGCCTGGTGGTCACCAGCAGGGGTCCTGATCCCATTGAAGATCACAGGGGTGAGGAGAATAAAGTCTGCAGAGAAGCAGATGAACTACAGTCTGGAATTATGGAACTACAACGTGAATGGAGAAACAAGGTCATAATGTTATGGCTGATCATAAATGCTACAAGGTATGTATATCTGACACACACAGGAATACTGACCCGTGTTTGTCCTCGACTCTCCACCACACCTGGTCCTGTTTGTGGCCAAGACTGATTGTACACCTCTCCGTGTCTGAGGTTCAGGTCTGACCTCTCACTGGCTGTGAAGTCAGACAGAGCCATGACCTTCTGCTGCTCTCCATCATGATCATCCTCAGGAGGAGGCTGGGGCAGCTTCTTCGTCAAACGCTCCGGCTGGGGTGAGGAGAGGACAGGAGGACATCAGTTAAACCAGACACCCACTGTCAGTCCATCAGTACTAGAGCTGCACAGGCAGACAGGGGACGGGTGGAAGGAGGGATAGATACATACTCTGTGGGTGTAGCCTGGAGGTCTGTCAAACTCTCCACTTCTGGAGCTCAGACCTACACGAGTGCTGGTACTGTGTGTGTGTGTGTGTGTGTGTGTGTGTGTGTGTGAGAGAGAGAGAGAGAGAGAGAGAGAGAGAGTGAGAGACAGAGACTATGAAATTGAAGAGATAAGAGAGAGAAGTGAGAGAGAGAGAGCAGAGAGTGAGAGACAGAGAGACAGAGTGAGAGAGAGAGATAGAGTGAGAGAGAGAGAGAGAAACAAATTAATTAAATAATAAATTCAGATGATGGTTAGATGGATGGATGGATGGAAGGATGATTTATGTGCATTGTGGGAAATGTAGCGGTCACTTACCGGGTCTCTAGAGCACAACAGCAGCAGAAAGCAGAAGAAGATAAGACTCAATGGAGACTTTCAGGGGGGTCAGACAGACAGACAGAGAAGACACAGAGAGAGACACAGAGAGAGACACAGAGACATTAAGTCACATTTACTGAAATCAAAAGCTGTTTCAATCCAAAACATCTCACCAGTAAAGTTATATGTTAGCTTCTCTGAACATTTCTTTGATCCATTAAGCGAGTGACTTTTCAGGACGTCAGAAAAGCCTCTCAGAGCTGCTGTTGTGATGTGAACTACTTCCAACCCTCATAGATCTTCTGCTTGAGGACACTCCAGAGTTTCTCAATAGGGTTGAGGTCAGGAGAAGATGGTGGCCACACCATGAGCTTCTCCTCTTTTACGTCCACAGGTGCTAATGACACAGTGGTATTCTTTGCAGCATGAGATGGTTCATCATCATGCGAAATGGACCCACTGCAACAGAA
>CM067518.1:51977-71977 GCA_034509495.1 Acestrorhynchus altus | reverse complement strand
AAAGGAAGGAGGAACTGAACACTCTCACATTTGCTAGTCAAAGCAGAGGCAGCGTGAAGTCATGACACACACACACACACACACACACACACACACACACACACTGGGCCATGGAGTGCTTAGGAGCTTCCTGGATGAGCGAACCCGTCAGCACTGCTCTGTGGTCAGTATCTGTTTCCTGGTCATGGCATAAGAGAGAGAGATTGTGTGTGTGTGTGTGTTAGTGTGTGAGCTGATAGTTCACTCTAAGTGTGCGGACACTGCTGGACTCAGAACTCAGGTAAACACATTTCTTTTAGTGTGCTGTGTGTGTGTGTGTGTGTGTGTGGAGGTGTGATTGCTCCAACCTGTGGTCTACACTCTGTCACACACTCTTGTGACAGAGCCAGGTTCAGAGTTCGGGGCCTGTGCGGGGCCTGTGCGAGGCCTGCGTGGTGACGTGGTGGTTACAGGGTAACAGCTCTCGTGCTCAGGGCTCGTTCTCCTGGAATGTGTTAGGTGTTTGAACGCTGTGGATATTCGATTTGATTTTTATCCGTTGAGGAAATGGTTTGCTGCAATCAGTTCTCCTCCAGCCAATGGGGTGCTCCCCTTTCTAAGCCAGCTCAGAGCGCAAACACAGGCCTTCTGCATGAGCCTGTAGAGAAGAACTGCCAATAGAATAGGACTCTGTGGAGCAGATGAACAAACATGACTCTATTGTCTCCATGTCTAGTAGCAGGTGTGGACTAGAGGGTATAAAGACCCCCAGCATTGAGCTGTGGAGCAGTGGAACCGTGTTCTCTGGAACGATGGAGCTCCATACAGAACTTTGAGGGATGAGGTGGGGATGAGGTGGTGTTGATCATCACCATCCTGACCTCACTAATGCTCTGATCACTGAATTCAATCAGATCCTCACAGCAGTGCTGCAGAATCTAGTAGAAAGTCTCCTCTGGACAGTAGAGACAGTTACGCCAACAAAAGCAGGATCAACTCAATAACATTTCCAGTACAGCAGTGTGAGCTTAACTGGTTTCTAGTTGGCTGTAGTACGCCTGTACCGAAACCTGTCCCTCAGACAGCTTTAAACACTGATTTATACCTGTGTCTGTATGCCCAGATCACGGATGGGCTGTTGTGGAGTGACCACATCCTGCCCATCCAGTCCTCCAGGTAGACGGTGGTTTCCGATGGAGAGGACGTGGGGGTCTCGAAAAGCGCTGTATTCTTAGAACATTCACTGACAGTAACTGACTAAAGCTATATATATATATAACTGTAGACTGTATTTTTATTCTCATGAGCAGTGTAGTTTATGTCTCATTTGATGTAGGTCATGATGGTCAAGAGCAGGTAAACCAGTATTCCACCCATTAAATCACACTGGTGTTATAATAAATTATAACTCTTCATGTTCATGAACACATAAACTTGTAGCATACCCAAAGGCTTAGTGTTTTAAACCGTCTGATTGAACCACGGGTTCTCCTCCAACACCAGCAGGAATGTTGTTCATTAGAGCTGCTGGTGAAAACGCTCTGCTGTAAGTACAGTCGTACAATCACAGCTCTTCCTGTAAATCACACCGTAGTGTGTGAAGATCATCATCCACCCGCTGTGTAGTCACCGTACATAAGTACGACAGTCGTGATAACACACCATGAGTTTTCATATGTTACCATAAACTCCTTTATAGCCTTGACACAAGGAACGAGCAGGTGTCCCAATACATTTGCCCTTTAGTTCTGCATTAGAACTACTCTAGACCAGTGCTGCTAGTCCAGCTCACCGACAGAGAGCTGGAACGCTGGGGATTTGTGTTTGTGTTTACTGCAGTGGAGTGAAAGTGACTTTCACTCTCCAAAAGTGAGGGGAGTCCACTTTATTAGAAACACCTACCTTGTCCAACACCCATAAGATGGAGGTACCGGGAGGAGCTCTGGTTAAGTAGGCGGGGAACTGATGAACCGAATTCTTTATGTTCTTTCGTCTGGTGACAGGCTGTGTATGAGCGTGTACAGTGTATGCGTCTGTATAGTGTGTGGCAGAGTGTGGTGTGAGATGGCATTCTCAGTGGGTTAGAGGCCGAATGGGTTTACACACCCATTCTGGGAAACTCTGATCAAGCTGCAGCAGAAAGAAAGCATCTCCGCTGAACTATAAAGAGAAGTGTTAAGTCCTTACCAAACAGACTCACCTACTCGAGGACGTCCCGGTGGTGCTTCCAGCCTCCGTCAGTGGAGGTGTGAACTAAGTCATTCAGAGAACATTTGTATCTGACCGACTCTGTTCTGACACTGACCATGAGTCTGTTAGTGAGTTCAGTTAAGAAGTGTGCTGCATTTCCAAAAATCCTGAGGCCTAATAAGCAGCTCCACACACTCCTGGGATGAGCTCCACCACAGAAGCTCCACACACTCACCTGGGATAGGCTCCACCCACAGAGAAGCTCCATACACTCACCTGGGATAGGCTCCACCCACAGAGAAGCTCCATACACTCACCTGGCATAGGCTCCACCCACAGAGAAGCTCCACACACTCACCTGTGGGCTCACCCACAGAGCAGCTCCACACATTCGCCTGGCATAGGCTCCACCCACAGAGCAGCTCCACACACTCGCCTGGCATAGGCTCCACCCACAGAGCAGCTCCACACACTCACCTGGGATAGGCTCCACCCATGAGGCTCCAGCGAGGGCTCCC
This sequence comes from Acestrorhynchus altus, assembly GCA_034509495.1. Lineage (NCBI taxonomy): Eukaryota > Metazoa > Chordata > Actinopteri > Characiformes > Acestrorhynchidae > Acestrorhynchus > Acestrorhynchus altus. The sequence continues at coordinate 69,290 of CM067518.1, read as the reverse complement.
ATATATTCAGCCTAGTTCAACCCCACCCACAATATGTTTCACACTCACCTGGACAAGCCTTTGTTGTAGGCTACAAAGCCACTAAGCCCAGGCTCCACCAAGAGAACTGCGTGTGTGTGTGTGTGTGTGTGTGTGTGTGTGTGTGTGTGTGTTTGCAGAAAGAAAGTTCCAAGGGATCTGTTGAGCTGCAAGCGGGTTAAGTGTGTTGAGATTGTGAAGAATGGAGGCATGGTCATACCCTGCCAAAACAAATACCCCTTCCAGGTAAAACACCAATGCACCCACTTCACCTGAACACCTACAGCTCACCTGTTACTACAGCTCACCTGTTTCTACAGCTCACCTGTTTCTACAGCTCACCTGTTACTACACAACTCTTACTGTTACAACAGCTCCCTGTTTCTACAGCTCACCCCACCTGTTTCTACATGCCTGTTACACTACAGCTCACCTGTTACAACAACTTCCTGTTTCTACAGCTCTGCTGTTTTCACAGCTCACATGTTACAACAGCTCACCTGTTTCACCACAGCTCACCTGTTACTACAGCTCACCTGTTTCTACAGCTCACCTGTTACTACAGCTCACCTGTTTCTACAGCTCACCTGTTACTACAGCTCACCTGTTACAACAGCTCACCTGTTTCTACAGCTCACCTGTTACTACAGCTCACCCCTGTTTCTACGGCTCACCTGTTCTCTCTCTGTAGGTTGTGTCTGACTCCACCACGCTGTATATATTTGCTCCTAGTAATGAGAGCAGGAGTCTGTGGGTGCAAAACATGAAGGAAGGTCAGTTCTCTGTACATACATTCACTATATATTACATTATACACTCTTACATACACTCATATATACACTCAAATATACACTCTTACATACACTCATATATACACTCTTAAACTCATATATACACTCTTACATATACTCATATATACACTCAAATATACACTCTTACATACACTCATATATACACTCAAATATACACTGTACACACACTCCTTATATACACTCTTAAACTCATATATACACTCATATATACACTCTTACATACACTCATATATACACTCAAATATACACTCTTACATACACTCTTACATACACTCATATATACACTCTTAAACTCATATATACACTCATATATACACTCTTACATACACTCATATATACACTCATATATATACACTCTTACATACACTCATGTATACACTCTTACACTCTTATATACACTCATATATACTCTTACATGCTCATATATACACTCATATATACACTCTTACATACACTCCTTATATACACTCGCTTATATATATATATGCTTATATATACACTCTTATATACACTCATATATACTGCTCATATATATACTTATATACATTCTTATATACCTCATATATACACTCATATATGCCTCTTACACTCATATACACTTTATATATACACTCTTACATACACTCCCTTATATACACTCATATATATATATATATATACATTCTTATATACACTCATATATCATATATACACTCTTACCTCATATATCACTTACACTCATATATACACTCTTACATACACTCATATATACACTCATATATACACTCATATATACTTATATATACACTCTTATATACACTCATATATACACTCATATATATACTTATATATACATTCTTATATACACTCATATATACACTCATATATACACTCTTACATACACTCATATATACACTCATATATACACTCTTACATACACTCATATATACACTCATATATACACTCATATATACTTATATATACACTCTTATATACACTCATATATACACTCTTACGCTCATATATACACTCCTTACTCCTTCACTTACATATATATATACACTCATATATACACTCTTTACATACACTCATATATACACTCTTATATATATATACTTATATATACTCTTATATACACTCATATACATACATATATATATATATATATACATTCTTATATACACTCATATATACACTCATATATACACTCTTACATACACTCATATATACTCTTACACATATATACACTCTTACGCCACACTCATATATACACTCATATACACTCATATATACTTATATACCTCTTATATACCTCATATATACACACTCATATATACACTCATACACATTCTCTCTCATACACACACACATACACTCATATATACACTCCATAAAATATGCTCATATATACACTCATATATACACTCATATATACTTATATATACCTCTTATATACCTCATATATACATATACACTCATATATACACTCATATATATACTTATATATATATATATATACTATATATACTTTCATATACACTCATATATACACTCTTATATACACTCATATATACACTCATATATACACTCTTATATACACTCATATATACACTCATATATATACTTATATATATACTCTTATATACACTCCTTATATACACTCATATATATACTATATATATACCTCATATATATGTATATATACACTCTTATATACACACATATATACACTCTTACATACACTCTTACGTACACTCATATATACACTCATATATACACTCATATATACACTCTTACATACACATATATACACTCATATATACACTCATATATACACTCTTATATACACTCTTATATAAACCCAGGTGTGATATCTTTTCTCTGGTGAAGTTTTAGCTCAAATTTATGCAGAAACATTATCGTCATATACACTGCAGGACACCCGGAAAGTATTCACAGTGATGCACATTCTCTTCCAGATTTATTCCAAAATGGATTCAATTCATTTTCCCTCTGAATTCTACACTCAAAACCCCACGACCACAAAGAGAGAACTGTTTGAAATATTTTAATCAAAATAAAACACAGAAATAGATCATGAACAGACGTTTTCACAGTCTTTGATCAACACTTGGTTGAAAGCTTAGACTTCATGTCTGGTTTGTCTCTGGCATCGCCACTGTCTGCTATGGAGACTACTATATGACACAGGTGTCCAATCAACTGGCAAGACGCATCTGGAGGAATCCAGTGGAAAAGAAGATGCACCTGAGCTCCAGTTTTGAGGTCGCGACAAGGCTGTGAAACTTATTTTGTTCCTATATTTGTGTTTTTATTATAAATACATTTGCAAAGATTTCAAACTTACTTTTCTCACTTTGTCATCGTGCGGTTTTGTGTGTAGAATTGAGGGGGAAATGAACTCCATTTTGGAATGAAGCTGTAACATGAGAGAATACCTGCTCTGTACCTGTTTGTCCATATATGCAAGTATAGTCACTCATTGGTCAGAGGTTTGCTGTGGTCACTTCTGAAGTGCAAAGCACTGGTGAACCTCATTGAGCAGCAGAAGGCTGGTGTGAAGAAACTGCAGAAGATCACACACCCTGACATGTGGTTTTGATGCAATCAGCCGCACTGGAAAAGAAAAAGAAAAGACTAAATTAGAAACTGAAAAGAAGGAAGAAGCTGAGAAGCATCTCTGGAGGGGTGGGGGCAGGGGCCGTACCGCCCACCCCGCAGGAGGACATCCTTACACCACTGTATGGCCGTCACTTCAGCGGTGACAATACACAATGCTGCAGATTATGCACAGACTGTTGTATGATTTACTAATGAGAATAAGGGTGGAGAAGGAAGGAGCGTGGGTGGAGGGACAGGTGAGGATGTCAGACAGACAGCGAGGGTCTGCCGGCGTAACTTTTTTTGTTGTACAGACGGTTGCTGTGTCGCTGCTGAGCTGGTGTTTGAGAACGCATGCCAGGTGGCCATTTAGGTGGTTGCTGGTCCCAAAAATTATTTTATTCTGTTACCCCTAAATAGTTGCTATGGTATCTCAGGTGGTTGCTATGGAGTTAGTAAGTGAATGCTATGAAGTTCCAAAGTTGCTGTGCTGTTACTAAGCAGTGTGTGCAGCCTCAGGCCTAATCCTTAATGAATATCATCAAGAACCGCTTAATAAACCTGCTGTTCAATCATAACAGTGTGTGTGTGTGTGTGTGTGTGTGTGTGTGTGTGTGTGTGTGTGTGTGTGTGTGTGTGTGTGTGAAATAGAATTTCTTTCTCTGATCATGGCGAAGTTCCATCCTCAGTTCTGGCATGAGGGCGGCTGGCTGTGCTGCGGTCAGGCTGAGAAACTGGCCCCAGGCTGCAGTACAACCTGTTTGGAGACAGTGAGACTACACACACCACACACACACACACACACACACACACACACACACACACACACACACACACACACACACAGCAGTGCTATATTAGAGAGTGCAATTCTTTTTCTTTTCAGTTTCACAGAGCCACTGCCACCTATTCCTGGTATTAGGTCAAGGTGAGTTCACTCACACACACACACACACACACACACACACACACACACACACACACACAGTGTTCATTGCAGCAGTTCCAGACCTGTGCTGGGAAATGGGTGGTCCACCCTTAAACTGAACTGTAGTGTACAGTGTGTGGTGGTGTGCGGTCCAACACTGTCACACTCAGAGACAGTTTCATGTCCTTGTTTTCATATAGCAATGTCCTCTCGTGACACTTCCCAGCATGCACTGCACACATGCATCATCCTCCACCAGGCCCCACCCCCTTACAGAGATCTTAGCTTTTAAAATGCTCCTCCCACCGTGGAGGGGACATCATCAGCAGTGTTTAAGTGGGACACATACTGACTACTGAATGTTCATATGTGCTGTGTCTGCAGTCTCGCCGCCCACCCCCGCCCCCACCCCCCGAACAGGAAACACCAGCACAGCAAACACAGCTGCAGGAGGAAGTGGTCATCGCTCTCTATGACTTTGAGGGAACAGAGAGTCAGGACCTGACTCTGCACCGGGGCGACGAGTACGTCATCATAGAGAAGAGTGATGTTAGCAACAAAACATAGCAAATGCAGATGCAGGTGTAGAACCCTAAACTACACTAACATTTCCCTCACTGGACACTTTATTAGAAACACCCCTTCTTAGCTTCATCACTGGACACTTTATTAGAAACACCCCCATGCAAGCACATGCTGGACACTTTTATTAGGCACCACCCTTCTGCTTCATCACTGGCCACTTTATTAGAAACACCACCTTCTTCATCACTGGACACTTTTATTAGAAACACCCCCCTTCTGCTTCATCACTGGACACTTTATTAGAAACACCCCCTTCTTCATCACTGGCCACTTTATTAGAAACACCCCCCTTCTGCTTCGTCACTGGACACTTTATTAAGCTTACCCCCTTCTGCTTCATCACTGGCCACTTTATTAGAAACACCCTTCTAGCTAAATACTGGACCTTTATTAGAAACACCCCTTCTGCTTCATCACTGGCCACTTTTATTAGAAACACCACCTTCTGCTTCATCACTGGACACTTTATTTAGAAACACACCCCCCTTCTCAGCTACATCACTGGACACTTTATTAGAAGCACCACAGCCTCACTTCACTCACTGGACACTCTGTTTTAGGAGCACCGTCTAGTGTCAGCAGTACCTCAAAGCGTCATACAGTGAATTAGGTTTTACTGTGTGTCCATGTGTGTGTGTGTGTGTGTGTGTGTGTGTGTGTGTGTGTGTGTGTGTGTGTGTGTGTGTGTGTGTGTGTGTGTGTTCAGGGAGGAGACTACATTCCCAGCAACTATGTGACCCCGAAGCAGCCGGACAACCTTGAACAGTTTGTGTACGTTTGCTTTGAGGTCAATTTATAGACTGTAATAGAGTGACATCACACTGTATCATGACGTGTGTGTGTGTGTGTGTGTGTGTGTGTGTGTGTGTGTGTGTGTGTGTTTCAGGTGGTACTGCAGAAATGTGAATCGAAACAAAGCAGAGGAACAGTTAAGGAATGAGGTAACTGAAATCTGCTCACACCACTGGTCTCATTCACAGCCTATCTAGAACCCCCTGAAGACCCAGACTGGTCTCTCAGTGCGTGACTGATGGTTCCTCACTGTCAATTACGGATGGCGAAGGCAGCCCCAGTTCTACCAGTGAAGTCCTGACCAATGAGAGAGCTGGTTCAGCTGAATCCGCCCGGACACCACTGAGAGATCAACCCTGATAGTAGTATCAGTGTCTTCAAGACCGAGAGATCTTGAGAGCTGACGGCAGCGTCAATGGACGGCGTGCGTCCTGTTAGAGCACTGGAGTGTGTGTTCAGAAAAGGTAGAACCACTGGGTGCAGAACCTCATTAGCATGCGTTGGTCTGTTAAAGGGTCTGTAATGGAGATCAAAGCTGATCTGACCCACACCACGATACCAGACCTTCTGGACATGTGAAGACAACAAACTGCTGATGTTGGTGCTGACCACGGTGCCTCCACACACGGATTCAATAGTCTCCTCCATTGAGACAAAAGTGGGACTCGTCACTGAAGACCACCTGTTGACTCCATGACAGTCTAGACGACACCATTGCAGTCAGTTGATTGAATCTGGGTGCAAATATTGTTCTGATGATGAGTGTAATTAAACCATGTTGGACAGAAAGATTTAGAAAAACTGCAGTGAAAAAACACACACACACACACACGCACACACAGACACACACACACACACACACACACACACACACACACACACACACTTTCAACCTGAGGGTGAAGATAGGCAGAACTATTTCCGTTCACATACATTTTTTGAATATACCTGTGTATGCAATGCTTTTTTTTTGTGTGTGTGTGTGTGTGTGTGTGTGTGTGTGTGTGTGTGTGTGTGTGTGTGTTTCAGATAAGAGGAGGTTCATGGTACTTGAGACTCAACAGTCAGGCATTACAGTTTCTCTCTACACAAAGTCTTTAGGGTAAATTTAAAATTATTGTAATATTAACATACTCCAGTACTGTTATACTCCAGTACTCTAATCCTCCAGTACTGTTATACTCCAGTACTGTTATACTCCAGTACTGTTATACTCCAGTACTCTAATACTCCCAATGCTATTTATACTCGATGCTATTATCTCAATGCTGTTATACTCAGTACTCTAATACTCAGTACTCTAATACTCAGTACTGTTATACTCAATACTCCTATGCTCCAGTACTGTTACCTGCTCCAATGCTGTTATACTCCAATGCTGTTGCTCTCCCAGTACTTTCTAATACTCAGTACTCTAATACTCCAATGCTATTGCTCTCCAATGCTTTCAATACTTCTCCAATGCCTGTTATACTCCCAGTACTCCTAATACTCCCAAGTACTGTTATACTCCAGTACTCTATACTCCAGTACTCTAATACTCCAGTACTCTAATACTCCAGTACTGTTATACTCCAGTACTCTAATACTCCAGTACTCTAATACTCCAGTACTGTTATACTCCAGTACTCTAATACTCCAGTACTGTAATACTCCAGTACTGTTATACTCCAGTACTCTAATACTCGAAATGCTCTATGCTCGGTACTCCTAATACTCCAGTACTGTTATACTCGAATACTCTAATACTCCAGTACTCCTAATACTCCAGTACTCCTAATACTCCCAGTATAATACTCAATGCTGTTATATCAGTACTCTAATACTCAGTACTCTAATACTCCAGAAGTACTGTTATACTCCGATACTCTAATACTCCAGTATGTTATGCCAGTACTCTAATATCACAGTACTCTATGCTCAGTACTCTAATACTCCAGTACTCTATTTATACTCAGTACTCTACTCAGTACTCTAATACTCCAGTACTGTTATATAAGTGCTCTATGCTCCAGTACTCCTAATGCTCAGTGCTGTAATACTCCAGTACTGTTATGCTCGATGCTCTAATACTCCAGTGCTGTATGCTCCAGTACTGTTATGCTCGAATACTCTAATGCTCCAGTACTGTTATACTCCAGTACTGTTATACTCCAGTACTCTAATACTCCAGTACTCTAATACTCCAGTACTGTTATACTCCAGTACTCTAATACTCCAGTACTCTAATACTCCAGTACTCTAATACTCCAGTACTCCTAATACTCAGTACTCTATGCTCCAGTACTGTTATACTCAGTACTGTTATACTCCAGTACTGTATACTCTATTTCATGCTACTCCCGTACTCCCTATGCTCCAGTACTCTAATACTCCAGTGCTGTTGCTCCAATACTGTTATACTCAGTACTCTGTCTCCAGTGCTGTTATACTCCAGTACGTATACTCCAGTCTACTATTTATGCTCGAATAACTCCTAATGCTCAGTACTCCTAATACTCCAGTACTGTTATACTCAGTATAATGCTCCAAGTACTGTTATACTCCAGTGCTGTTATACTCAGTACTGTTATACTCCAATACTCTAATACTCCAATGCTGTTATACTCCAAGTACTGTTATACTCCAATACTCTAATACTCAGTACTCCTAATACTCAGTACTCTAATACTCAGTATACTACTCCAATGCGGTATACTCATTGCTGTACTCCAATGCTCTAATACTCCCGAAATACTGTTATACTCGAAACTGCTGTTATACTCCAATACTCTAATACGCCAGTACTCTAATACTCCAGTACTCTAATACTCCAGTACTGTACTACTCCAGTACTCTAATACTCCAGTACTGTTATACTCCAGTACTGTTATACTCCAGTACTCTAATACTCCAGTACTGTACTACTCCAGTACTGTACTACTCCAGTACTCTAATACTCCAGTACTCTAATACTCCAGTACTCCTAGCCTCAGTACTCCTATGCTCAGTACTCTAATACTCAGTACTGTTATACTCAATGCTGTTTACTCCAGTACTCTAATACTCCAGCCTCCTAATACTCCCATGCTGTTGTCTCCAGTACTCTAATACTCAGTGCTCTAATACTCAGTACTCTCCAGTACTGTACTACTCCCAATGGCCAGAATCTCACCTTTCTATGCTAATTATCAGTACCAGCAATTTAACACTCTAATATCTCCAGTACTCTAGTATATGCTCAGTACAAGTGAGTACACTCGTCATCGTAATGGCCAGAGTAGAACTGACTGGTATTAAAATGAACTGGTGCAGTGCTGCTGGTCAGGTGTGTGGGATGTGTTTCAGTGACGGGGTGATCAGGCATTATCACATTAAGGAGACCACCGGCTCCCCCAAGCAGTTTTACCTGGCTGAGAAATACCTGTTTGACAGCATACCTGAGAAGTCTTAAGTACCTAAACACAACCTTTGCAGGTACAACACACACACACACACACACACACACACACACACACACACCCCACCCCACACACACCACGCACACACACACACACACACACACACACGCACACACACACACACACACACACACACCCTTGCGCATGCACACACACACACACACAGGTAAGGCACATGTAGATATGTTGTTTGTGTGTGATGTGTGTCAATGTGTATTTCAATATTTCAATGCATCTTGTGTGTGTGTTCCTACATCTGGTGTCCAGGCTGCGATATCCAGTGAACAATCAGAATAGAGCAGCTCCCACAACCGCAGGATTCAGCTATGGTCAGATTAAACCACACACACACACACACACACACACACACACACACACACACACACACACACACACACACACTCAATTCTCCTTTATCACTCTGTAACTGAGTTATATAGAACTGAAGGAATCAGTCAGGCAGACTCTTCGCTCCTCTGTCCATTACAGCTTTAAACCATAAGCCTGCAACAGATTATAACACTGTCATGGATCTGTGTGTGTGTGTGTGTGTGTGTGTGTGTGTGTGTGTGTGTGTAAATTAACCCTCAGAGCTGGCGTTTATGAAGGAGCTGGGCAGTGGTCCCAGTATGGAGTGGTCAGACTGGGGAAGTGGAGAGCTCAGCATAAAGTGGCGATTAAAGCCATCAGAGAGGGAGCAATGTCTGAGGAGGACTTCATAGAGGAGGCCAAAGTCATGATGTGGGTAACACACACACACACACACACACACACACACACACACAGACACGTCTGTGATTGATTTGAATTGTGATGTGATTGGCTGGAGCCCAAACTCCTCCCCTCTGTGACATCACAGGTCTGCTTAGGTACAGATCAATATCAGGTATTGAATGATACCCAACATATTGGTATCAGTATTGGAATGGAAAATGTCAGATCAGTGCATCCCTAGTCTTCTCATGTTGACATAGAACATCATATGCCAGAACCATTACGTTCCCTTTATGTCTGATTGGGTCCTCATAGGTGCTCTTAGAACCATTCATGTCCACTGAAGTCCTGTCAGACCCTCTCATGCCTTCTCTGCTCTGCTCAGGTCTTCCCATGTCCACTTAGAACCACTCAGGTCTCTTAGGTTCCTATCAGGTCTGACTGGATCTTCTCAGCTCCATTTAGGTTGTGTCAGGTCGCTTTGGGTCTTCTCAGGACAAGATTTCTCAGGTTCTGAAGCTTCAGCGAGGACGCACAGTTTGGAGGCTGTTTTGACAATGGACATAAATGGACAGAAATGGACACAAAGCTTGTGGTTTGCATCTGTTCTTACCAACACACAGCAGAACACCATCACTCAATCACTCCATCACTCCATCAGTCAGCAGCACTCCATCATGCCATCACTTCATCAGTCAGCAGCACTCCATCACTCCATCAGACAGCAGCACTCCATCACTCCATCAGTCAGCAGCACTCCATCACTCCATCAGTCTATCAGTCCATTAGTCATCTGTGAGCTGAGAGCTCCAGAAGCAGGTCTGTGGTCAGTGAGAGAAGCATGTGGACTGAGGCAGTAGAGTAACATTACAGGACGTTACACTAATATGACTCGGGTTACACGGCTTCTCCTGCAGCTCCTCTAAAAGTTACCGCGGTGCAGTAACAGCGTTCAGCCGGGCCGGGGAATGACGACATTCTCCCTGTTACTAATGATTGGACTTTGATATGGAATGTTGCTGCGGACTCTTACACGTGTTGCCAGGAATCTGTCCCACCGAAGCACAGGTGCAGCTGTCACCGGTGTGTGTACGCAGCAGAGGCCAATCTACTTGGTGACGGAGTTCATGGAGCTGGGTTGCCTGTTAAATTACATCCGTCAGCGGCGCGGGTCCTTCAGCCCTCAGAACCTGCTGAGTGTGTGCCACGACATCAGTCAGGGCATGCATTACCTGGAGGAGCAGCACTTCATCCACAGAGACCTGGTCAGCAGTGTTCCTCACACTGGAACATCACACAGACACACCTACAATGTTCTGTCAGTGCTCGTCCATTTCAGTGGCACACGTTTATCTGCGTCCCTCTTTAATCAGTGCTCTCTCTCTCTTTCACTCTCTCTGTAGGCTGCAAGAAACTGCCTCGTCAATGACTCACATGTGGTTAAAGTGTCAGACTTTGGCATGGCCAGGTACAACTTACTCTAATCTTCCACCTGACTCTAAAATTTACACCCCGTCCATAGGTACCCCTGACTCTAAAATTTACACCCGTCCACAGGTACCCCTGACTCTAAAATGACACCCGTCCACAGGTACCCCTGACTCTAAAATGACACCCATCCACAGGTACCCCTGACTCTAAAATGACACCCGTCCACAGGTACCCCTGACTCTAAAATGACACCTGTCCACAGGTACTCCTGACTCCTAAACCAGCCCCACCTGTCACAGAGGCCTCCTGGCCTCTAAAATGACACCTGTCCACAGGTACTCCTGACTCTAAAATGACACCTGTCCACAGGTACCCTGACTCTAAAATGACACCCGTCCACAGGTACCCCTGACTCTAAAATGACACCCATCCCTGAGTACCCCTGACTCCTAAAATGACACCCGTCCTGGTACCCCTGACTCTAAACCAACCTTACCTGTCCACAAGGTACTCCCCTAACTCTAAATGGCCACACCTGTCCACAGGTACCCTGACTCCTAAAACACACCTGTCCAGAAATTTTTGACTCCTAAAATGACACCTGTCCACGTGCCCCCTGACTCTAAAAATGACACCGATCCACAGGTACTGATGACTCTAAAATGACACCCGTCCCCAGATTCCTGACTCTAAAATGACACCGATCACAGGTACCCTGACTCTAATGTTGCAAATCCTGAGTACCCTGACTCTACTAAATGACACCTGTCCACAGGTACTGACTCTAAGCCCCGTCCACAGGTACTCCTGACTCTAAATGACACCGATCACAGGTGCCCCCTGACTCTAAAATGTGCCGTCTAGGTACCCCCTGACTCTAAATATTTCCGTCTAGGTACCCCCTGACTCTAAAAATGACACCGATCTCCACAGAGTACTAAACTCTAAATGACACATCACAGGTACTAGCTCTAAATGACACCCGTCCACAGGCACAGTTTACCCGTTTTTTCACAGGTAACATTTTCTGTAAAGATTACACATCCAGCACAAAACAGATGTTGACCTTTGTCCACTCGGTCTGTAGGTATGTCATAGATGACCAGTACACCAGTTCTTCAGGAGCAAAGTTTCCAGTAAGTGGTCTCCACCAAGGTCTTTAACTTCTGCCAAATACAGCAGCAAGTCTGGCGTCTCTGGTCATTAAATTTGAATAAGAGTCTGATAACATAAATGACTAGTCTCGTGTAAACCCTTCTACCTCTACTTTCCTCGCGAGTAGGCTACCTGTCAAGTCAACTGCAACATGGCTTTGCCTGCTTTGAGCAGTATTCAATGTAACTCAAGGTGTGTTGGTCTTCTCCAAGTTAATGTTAATAATGGGAGAGTGTTCACGGAAGGTAGAATGCCTTTGAAAAACCTTAACCGCAAGAAATTCGTCACCATGGTGACCCAGGTCATCGCCTCTATCGGCCTAAAATAGCTGCACCCTACATCTACGAGATCATGCAGCTATGCTGGCAGGAGGTGAGAACATCTAATCACCACCAACACCAGTTCAACACACCGTTAGCTCATCAGCCATATTCACTCAGCAGTGAGAGCGTCTACCTGTAATGAGCTCTATATAACATTGAAGAATAAACATAAGTCAGCATCAGTGAGGCGTCTACCTGTAATTAACTCTGTATAACATTGAATAAACCCAAATAAACAAAAGTCATCGTCGGTGAGTGTCTACCATAAGTAACTCTATATAACATTAGAATAAACTGATAAACAAAGTCATCATCGGTGAGAGTGTCTACCTGTAATTAACTCTATATAACATTAGAATAAACCCAAATAAACAAAGTCATCGTCAGTGAGAGTGTCTACCTGTAATTAACTCTATATAACATTAGAATAAGCAAATAAAGCGTAAAAGTCAGTGGTGTCAGTGAGGCGTCTACCTGTAATTAACTCTATATAACATTAGAATAAACCAAAATAAACAAAGTCATCATCAGTGAGAGTGTCTACCTGTAATTAACTCTATATAACATTAGAATAAACCCAAATAAACTTAAAGTCGAGAAATTAATCCCAGTAAGCGTCTACCTGCTTAATTAACTCTGTATAACATTAGAATAAACCCAAATAGCGTAAAGTCGAGGTGTTCGGTGAGGAAGCGTCTGCCTGTAATTAACTCTATATAACATTAGGAATAAGCCCAAATAAACATAAAGTCGAGTGTCCAGTGAGGCGTCTACCAGTAATTAACTCTATAACATTGGAATAAGCCCAAATCAACATAATGTCTGTGTCCAGTAAGAGTATCTACCTGTAATTAACTCCTATATAACTTTAGGAATAAGCCCAAAATAAACATAGTCGAAGTCAGTGAGTGTCTACCTGTAATTAACTCTATATAACATTAGAATAAACCCAAATAAACATAGTCAGTGTCAGTGAGCGTCTTCCTGTAATTAACTCTATATAACATTAAAATAAACCAAATAAACATAAAGTCAGTGTCAGTGAGAGCGTCTACCTGTAAGTGCTCTATATAACATTAGAATAAACTAAAACAAACATAGTCGAGGAAGTGTCAGTGAGAGGCGTCTACCTGTAATTAACTCTATATAACATTAGAATAAGCCCAGAATAAACATGGTCATGCGTCCAGTAGAGGAAGGCGTCTACCTGTAATTAACTTTCTATATAACATTAGGAATAAACCCAAATAAACATAAAGTCAGTGTCAGTGAGAGCGTCTACCTGTAATTAACTCTATATAACATTAGAATAAACCCAAATAAACATGGTCAGTGTCAGTGAGAGCGTCTACCTGTAATTAACTCTATATAACATTAGAATAAACCCAAATAAACATGGTCAGCGTCAGTGAGGCGTCTACCTGCTTAATTATCTATAACGGTAGATAAGCCAAATAAACATGGTCCAGCGTCAGTGAGGAGGCGTCTGTAATTAACTCTATATAACATTAGAATAAACCCAAATAAACATAGTCAGTGTCCCAGTGAGGCGTCTACCTGTAATTAACTCCTATATAACATTAAAATAAGCCCAGAATACTAAACATATGGTCATGGCACGTCCAGTGAGGCGTCTACCTGTAATTAACTCTATATAACATTAGGGCCAACCCAAATAAACATGGTCAGCGTCAGTGAGAGTGTCTACCTGTAATTAACTCTATATAACATTAGAATAAACCCAAATAAACTCTATATAACGTTGGGAAAAATCCAAATTAACTCTATATAACATTAGAATAAACCCCAAATAAACATAGTCAGTGTCCGGTGAGAGGTCTACCTGTAATTAACTCTATATAACATTAGAATAAACCCAAATAAACATGGTCAGCGTCAGTGAGAGTGTCTACCTGTAATTAACTCTATCAGAGGTCAGAGTGGATTGTGGTCAGTACAGGTGTTAGTATGCAGGATGGTGATGTAGTTGAGATGCACCAATTGCACGCCTGGCAGGTGAACAGTCTCCGGGATGCTCTTAAATATTTATATATTATTTATTTAATTTGAATATTTATGGGTGTTTGAGCATCTTGGAAACAGTGTAACAGAAGTAAGTCGGAGCGTGGTTTCAATGGGACTGAATTGTGTGTAGGAGAGGGTTTGTTTGTTCAGCCAATGTGCCGTTAAACCCTCAGATGTTAAAGTTTAACTCGGCTGTTGGTAAATGTCTGAGAGTGTCGTTACAGAGCTACACTTCACTTCTACGTAACACTTTAACCTCTTAAACTCTTCACTCATACTTCAGGGTGTTTTATATTGTTCTATCAAAAACATTTGAGTGGGTTTATGAAAAACTGCTGTAGGCTGAATGGGTGGAGTTAAACTGCTGTAGGCTGAATGGGTGGAGTTAAACTGCTGTAGGCTGAATGGGTGGGGCTAAACTGTTTGTGTTTTGATTGTTAAGAGACCAGAAGAGAGGCCGTCATTCTCTCAGATCTCCCTGATGATCACAGATGAGCTGGAGGCAGATGGACTCAACTCCTGACCTGTGATTGGGCAGAATCACTGCCACTAAAACACTGGACTGCGCCTGATTGGGGGGTCTGTGGGTCGGACAGTGACTCAACTTTCCTGATCCAATCAGAAACTCAGGACTGAAAGCTTGAATGGAATGATCCACAAATCACAAGAACTCATTGAGAGCCCACAGGGGTGTGTGCAGGTACCGAGGTGTGTAGGGGAGGGCGGGGTTCAATCTAACATCATATTGCTGTAGGCTGTAAGGAGGAGGAGCTAAACTGCTGTATGCATGTGACTAAACAACACTGAGAGACAGCCTGACTACAGTACAGCTTCCAAACATGGTGGAGGTAGTTTCACCCACTGTTACTGTAACCAATACCCACAAAGTGAACATGTGTGTGTGTGTGTGTGTGTGTGTGTGTGTGTGTGTGTGTGTGTGTGTGTGTGTGTGTTCATATAAAGACAGAATGTGTTAGAAGACGCTTTGCCCTCCTCAGTCCACCTGCTCTCCGTGCTGGACATTAAACCCCACACTGACCTTTCGAGAGCAGATGTGTTTCCTGTGACAGTCTGTTATGTGACGTTATTAAAATAAATAAAATACATCCTGGTAACAGATTTTACTTCCTGTCTCAGACTTTCTCCACCTTTAGTCTTTCTAATAAAGCACAAGCTAGCTGTTTCTGATAAAGTGGCCACACCTTCATACTTTATGTTTTTGACGGGTATCAGTCATCATGACTTATGCATGGACGCTAAAGCGGATCACATCTGCTGCTAGATGCACACACACACACACACACACACACACACACACACACACACACACACACACACACACACACAGAATAAGCCTGTATGTCTAGTAGTGCTGGTTTGAGGGAGTGGGAAAGAGAGAGAGAGAGAGAGAGGAAGAGAGAGAGAGAGAGACAGAGAGACAGAGACAGAGAGAGAGACATACAGAGAGAGAGAGAGAGACATACAGAGAGAGACAGAGAGAGAGAGAGAGAGAGACAGAGAGAGAGAGACAGAGACAGAGAGAGAGACATACAGAGAGAGACAGAGAGACAGAGAGACAGAGAGAGAGAAACACGGTGGTTGGGGGGGAGAGTGTGTGTGTGTGTGTGTGTCCAGGTTAAATGTCAGATGTTCAGTAGTGTAAGCTCTTGTACTGCAATGAGATTCGACTCCTTCTCATTAAAGATTCACTGCAGAAAACTGACTCAATATTTCATGAACCAATAGTGAATGTGTGTGTGTGTGTGTGTGTGTGTGTGTGTGTGTGTGTGTGTGTTTAACTGAGTGTTACAGGTCTCCAGATTTGCAATGTAAATATCTGCAGACGTCAGACGGAACTGAAGGTTCCTGCGGGTTGGGTTTTTGAGAATATTCTACTGAGTGGTGTGTGTGTTTGTGTGTGTGTGTGTGTGTGTGTGTGTGTGTGTGTGTGTGTTATGTGACGTGTGCAGATGTCTTGGCACCCTCCATACCGCAGCTCTAAGTTCCGTCATGTGTTCGGGAAAGCTGCGAGCAAAGACCAGAGGTATGATGGCCTGCCAATCACACGTGGTGTTCATGACAACCACTGCTGCTGTGTCAATCCACACTTCATCGCCATAGTTACTGAGTGTGCTGGGGGCGGAGCCTTCATTGTCATTTCTGTTCGGCGAGTGAGTCCACACCAGCCCCTTCTTTCCCTCATTGTCTTATACCACACCTGGGACAGTTTGCGAGGTGCAGGTGGCAGACTACCTGGATCAGGTGTGACGGTGTGTTTGTGTGTGTGTTACAGATGGGCCGTGTGGACCCTCACCACCCTCGTGTGTGTGGGCACAGGGCCACAGTTCTGGATATAAAGTGGGACCCCTTTAATGACCACCGTATCGCTTCCTGCTCTGAGGACTGCACGGTCAGTCTCTATAGTAACTCTTTAGCAACCTCCTCAGTGTTGCTATAGCAACTGTCTCCACTGTAGTCATAGCACATAC
>CM067518.1:0-15000 GCA_034509495.1 Acestrorhynchus altus | reverse complement strand
GCTTCCCAGTTTGTTCGCAATGCTCTGAATCGCCACCAACTCCATTCACTTTCATGTGGAAGCTTCTTTCCCATCACCAGCAGCTGCAGTGCAGGGGACTCACCCAGATGGATTTACAGAACTCAGTTTATTTGAAGGTGTGAAACACCCAGAATCCACGGTCCAGTCCAAGCTTCCAGCACTGTAACATAGTCTTAACATGGCCAGAAGCAAACACACACCTGTTCCTCTGGAGTTCCTCTGGCGATCAAGGGTATTAGAAGGGACTGTATCCATCTTCACATCAGGAAAAATCTCGACTCTTCTGGAAAAGGATTGCCACAAGAGACTGAACATTGCTGTGAAGTGGATTTGATTGCATTAAACCACGTGAGATTGGTAGCATCACTGAGGTCAGACACAATTAAACACACTTTATCACAAGGATTTAAACTCTAAAGAAACTTTTAATTAAAAACACTCTTACTGTAAGTACACATGGATGAATGGATGCTGTGTAACGGGAAAGGTGTGTATGAGTGCTGTTTAACGGGACAGGTGTGTATGAGTGCTGTTTAACGGGACAGGTGTGTGTGGGTGTTGTTTAACGGGACAGGTGTGTATGAGTGCTGTTTAACGGGACAGGTGTGTATGAGTGCTGTTTAACGGGACAGGTGTGTGTGGGTGTTGTTTAACGGGACAGGTCTCTATGGGTGCTGTTTAACGGGACAGGTGTGTATGGGTGCTGTTTAACGGAACAGGTGTGTGTGGGTGTTGTTTAACGGGACAGGTCTCTATGGGTGCTGTTTATCGGGACAGGTGTGTATGGGTGCTGTTTAACGGAACAGGTGTGTGTGGGTGTTGTTTAACGGGACAGGTCTCTATGGGTGCTGTTTAACGGGACAGCTGTGTATGGGTGCTTTTTAACGGAACAGGTGTGTGCGGATGCTGTGTAACGGGACAGGTGTGTATGGGTGCTGTTTAACGGGAGAGGTGTGTATGGGTGCTGTTTATCAGGACAGGTGTGTATGGGTGCTGTTTAACAGGAGAGGTGTGTATGGGTGCTGTTTAACGGAACAGGTGTGTATAGGTGCTGTTTAACGGGAGAGGTGTGTATGGGTGCTGTTTATCAGGACTGGTGTGTATGGGTGCTGTTTATCAGGGCAGGTGTGTATGGGTGCTGTTTATCAGGGCAGGTGTGTATGGGTGCTGTTTATCAGGACAGGTGTGTATGGGTGCTGTTTAACGGAACAGGTGTGTATGGGTGTTGTTTAACGGGACAGGTTTGTATGGGTGCTGTTTAACGGAACAGGTGTGTATGGGTGCTGTTTATCGGGACAGGTGAGTATGGGTGTTGTTTATCGAGACAGGTGTGTATGGGTGTTGTTTAACGGGACAGGTTTGTATGGGTGCTGTTTAAGGGGACAGGTGTGTGTGGGTGCTCTTCAACAGGACAGGTGTGTATGGGTGCTGTTTAAAGGGATAGGTGTAGATGGGTGTTGTTTAACGGGACAGGTTTGTATGGGTGCTGTTTAATGAGACAGGTGTGTGTGGGTGCTGTTTAAAGGGACAGATGTGTATGGTTGTTGTTTAACGGGACAGGTGTGTTTGGGTGCTGTTTAACGGAACAGGTGTGGATGGGTGCTGTTTAACGGGACAGGTGTGTATGGGTGCTGTTTAACGGGACAGGTGTGTATGGGTGCTGTTTAACGAGACAGGTGTGTATGGGTGCTGTTTAACGGGACAGGTGTGTATGGGTGCTGTTTAACGGGACAGGTGTGTATGGGTGCTGTGTAAGGGGACAGGTGTGTATCGGTGCTGTGTAATGGGACAGGTGTGTATGAGTGCTTTTTAACGGGACAGGTGTGTATGAGTGCTGTGTAATGGGACAGGTGTGTATGGGTGCTGTTTTATCGGGACAGGTGTTTATGGGTGCTGCTTAACGGGACAGGTGTGTATGGGTGCTGCTTAACGGGACAGGTGTGTATGGGTGCTGTTTAACTGGACAGGTGTGTATGGGTGCTGTTTAACGGGACAGGTGTGTATGGGTGCTGGTTAACGGGACAGGTGTGTATAGGTGCTGTTTAACGGGACAGGTGTTTATGACTGATGTTTAATGGGACAGGTGTGTGTGGGTGTTGTTTAATGTGACAGGTTTGTAACACACCTGTGTAACGGGACAGGTGTGTATGGGTGCTGTTTAACGGGACAGGTGTGTATGGGTGCTGTGTAGCAGGACAGGTGTGTATAGGTGCTGTTTAACGGGACAGGTGTGTATGGGTGTTGTTTAACAGGACTGGTTTGTTTGTATGAGTGCTTTTTAACGGGACAGGTGTGTATGACTGTTGTTTAACGGGACAGGTGTGTGTCGGTGCTGTTTAAAGGAACAGGTGTGTATGGTTGCTGTGTAACGGGACAGGTGTGTATGGGTGCTGTGTAACGGGACAGGTGTGTATGGGTGCTGTTTAAAGGAACATGTGTGTATGACTGCTCTTTTACGGGACAGGTGTGTATGACTGTTGTTTAACGGGACAGGTGTGTATGGTTGCTGTGTAACGGGACAGGTGTGTATGGGTGCTGTGTAACGGGACAGGTGTGTATGGGTGCTGTTTATCGGGACAGGTGTGTATGACTGCTCTTTTACGGGACAGGTGTGTATAACTGCTGTTTAACGGGACAGGTGTGTATGGGTGCTGTTTAATTGGACAGGTGTGTATGGGTGCTGTGTAACAGGATAGGTGTGTATGGGTGCTGTTTAAGGGGACAGGTATGTGTGGGTGCTGTGTAAGGGGACAGGTGTGTATCGGTGCTGTGTAATGGGACAGGTGTGTATGAGTGCTTTTTAACGGGACAGGTGTGTATGAGTGCTGTGTAATGGGACAGGTGTGTATGGGTGCTGTTTTATCGGGACAGGTGTTTATGGGTGCTGCTTAACGGGACAGGTGTGTATGGGTGCTGTGTAACGGGACAGGTGTGTGTCGGTGCTGTTTAAAGGAACAGGTGTGTATGGGTGCTTTTTAAAGGAACAGGTGTGTATGGGTGCTGTGTAACGGGACAGGTGTGTATAGGTGCTGTGTAACGGGACAGGTGTGTATGGGTGCTGTTTATCGGGACAGGTGTGTATGGGTGCTGTTTTTTTGGGACAGGTGTGTATGGGTGCTGTTTATCGGGACAGGTGTGTATGAGTGCTGTTTTTTTGGGACAGGTGTGTATGGGTGCTGTTTATCGGGACAGGTGTGTATGGGTGCTGTTGATCGGGACAGGTGTGTATGGGTGCTGTTTAACGGCACAGGTGTTTATGGGTGCTGCTTAACGGGACAGGTGTGTATGGGTGCTGTGTAACGGGACAGGTGTGTATGGGTGCTGTGTAACTGGACAGGTGTGTGTGGGTGCTTTTTAATGTGACAGGTGTGTATAACTGATGTTTAATGGGACAGGTGTGTATGGGTGCTGTTTAACAGGACAGCTGTGTATGGGTGCTGTTTAACGGGACAGGTGTGTAACACAGGTGTAACACAGGTGTAACACACCTGTGTGTATGGGTGCTGTTTAATGGGACAGGTGTGTGTGGGTGCTGTTTAACGGGACAGGTGTGTAACACACCTGTTTGTATGGGTGCTGTGTAACGGGACAGGTGTGTATGGGTGATGTTTAACGGGACAGGTTTGTATGGTTGTTGTTTAAGAGGACAGGTTTGTATGGTTGTTGTTTAACGGGACAGGTGTGTATGGGTGCTGTTTAACGGGACAGGTGTGTATGGTTGCTGTGTAACCAGACAGGTGTGTATGGTTGCTGTGTAATGGGACAGGTGTGTATGGGTACTGTATAAGGGGACAGGTGTGTGTGGGTGCTATTTAACGGCACAGGTGTGTATGGGTGCTGTTTAACGGGACAGGTGTGTGTGGGTGTTGTTTAATGTGACAGGTTTGTAACACACCTGTGTAACGGGACAGGTGTGTATGGTTGTTGTTTAACGGGACAGGTGTGTATGGGTGCTGTGTAGCGGGACAGGTGTGTATAGATGCTGTTTAACGGGACAGGTGTGTATGGGTGTTGTTTAACAGGACAGGCTTGTTTGTATGAGTGCTTTTTAACGGGACAGGTATGTATGACTGTTGTTTAATGGGACAGGTGTGTGTCGGTGCTGTTTAAAGGAACAGGTGTGTATGGGTGCTTTTTAAAGGAACAGGTGTGTATGGGTGCTGTGTAATGGGACAGGTGTGTATGGGTGCTGTTTAAAGGAACAGGTGTGTATGACTGCTCTTTTACGGGACAGGTGTGTATGATTGCTGTTTAACGGGACAGGTGTGTATGGTTGCTGTGTAACAGGACAGGTGTGTATGGGTGCTGTGTAACGGGACAGGTGTGTATGGGTGCTGTTTATCGGGACAGGTGTGTATGACTGCTCTTTTACGGGACAGGTGTGTATGACTGCTGTTTAACGGGACAGGTGTGTATGGGTGCTGTTTAATTTGACAGGTGTGTATGGGTGCTGTTTAATAGGACAGGTGTGTATGGGTGCTGTGTAACAGGATAGGTGTGTATGGGTGCTGTTTAAGGGGACAGGTATGTGTGGGTGCTGTTTAATTGGACAGGTGTAATACACCTCTGTAATGGGACAGGTGTGTATGGGTGTTGTTTAACGGGACGGGTGTGTATGGCTGTTGTTTAACGGAACAGGAGTGTGTGGGTGCTGTTTAACGGGACAGGTGTGTGTGGGTGCTGTTTCACTGGACAGGTGTGTGTGAGTGCTGTTTAACGGGACAGGTGTGTATGGGTGCTGTTTAAAAGAACAGGTGTGTTTGACTGCTCTTTTACGGGACAGGTGTGTATAACTGCTGTTTAACGGGAGAGGTGTGTATGGTTGCTGTGTAACGGGACAGGTGTGTATGGGTGCAGTGTAATGGGACAGGTGTGTATGGGTGCTGTTTATTGAGACAGGTGTGTATGACTGCTCTTTTATGGGACAGGTGTGTATGACTGCTGTTTAACGGGACAGGTGTGTATTGGTGCTGTTTAACGGGACAGGTGTGTATGGTTGCTGTGTAACCAGACAGGTGTGTATGGTTGCTGTGTAATGGGACAGGTGTGTATGGGTGCTGTTTAAGAGGACAGGTTTCTATGGTTGTTGTTTAACGGGACAGGTGTGTATGGGTGCTGTGTGACGGGACAGGTGTGTATGAGCGCTGTTTAACGGGACAGGTGTGTATGGGTGCTGTGTAACGGGAAAGGTGTGTATGGGTGCTGTTTATCGGGACAGGTGTGTATGGGTGCTGTGTAACGGGACAGGTGTGTATGGGTGCTGTTTATCCGGACAGGTGTTTATGGGTGCTGTTTATCGGGACAGGTGTTTATGGGTGCTGTTTGTCGGGACAGGTGTGTATGGGTGCTGTTTAAAGGGACAGGTGTGTATGGGTGCTGTTTATCGGGACAGGTGTGTATGGGTGCTGTTTAAAGGTACAGGTGTGTATGGGTGCTGTTTAAAGGGACAGGTGTGTATAGGTGCTGTGTAACGGGACAGGTGTGTATGGGTGCTGTTTATCGGGACAGGTGTGTATGGGTGCTGTTTTTTTGGGATAGGTGTGTATGGGTGCTGTTTATCGGGACAGGTGTGTATGGGTGCTGTTTATCGGGACAGGTGTGTATGGGTGCTGTTTTTTGGGACAGGTGTCTATGGGTGCTGTTTATCGGGACAGGTGTGTATGGGTGCTGTTTAACGGCACAGGTGTATATGGGTGCTGTTTAACGGGACAGGTGTGTATGGGTGTTGTTTAAAGTGACAGGTTTGTAACACAATTTGTAACGGGACAGGTGTGTGTGGGTGCTGTTTAACAAGACAGGTGTGTATAGGTGCTGTTTATTGGGACAGGTGTGTATGGGTGCTGTTTAAAGGGACAGGTGTGTGTGGGTGCTGTTTAACAAGACAGGTGTGTATAGGTGCTGTGTAACGGGACAGGTGTGTATGGGTGCTGTGTAACGAGACAGGTGTGTATGGGTGCTGTTCATCGGGACAGGTGTGTATGGGTGCTGTTTATCGGGACAGGTGTGCATGGGTGCTGTTTAAAGGGACAGGTGTGTATGGGTGCTGTGTAATGGGACAGGTGTGTATGGGTGCTGTATATCGGGACAGGTGTGTATGGGTGTTTTTTAACCGGACAGGTTTGTATGAGTGCCTTTTAACGGGACAGGTGTGTATGGGTGCTGTTTATCGGGACAGGTGTGTATGGGTGCTGTTTAACTGGACAGGTGTGTATGGGTGCTGTGTAATGGGACAGGTGTGTATGGGTGCTGTGTTACGGGACAGGTGTGTATGGGTGCTGTTTAACTGGACAGGTGTGTATGGCCGCTGTGTGACGGGACAGGTGTGTATGGGCGCTGCTTAACGGGACAGGTGTGTATGGGCGCTGTTTAACGGGACAGGTGTGTATGGGTGCTGTTTATCGGGACAGGTGTGTATGGGTGCTGTTTGAAGGGACAGGTGTGTATGCGTGCTGTGTAATGGGACAGGTGTGTATGGGTGCTGTATATCGGGACAGGTGTGTATGGGTGTTTTTTAACCGGACAGGTTTGTATGAGTGCCTTTTAACGGGACAGGTGTGTATGGGTGCTGTTTATCGGGACAGGTGTGTATGGGTGCTGTTTAACTGGACAGGTGTGTATGGGTGCTGTGTAATGGGACAGGTGTGTATGGGTGCTGTGTTACGGGACAGGTGTTTATGGGTGCTGTTTAACTGGACAGGTGTGTATGGCCGCTGTGTGACGGGACAGGTGTGTATGAGCGCTGTTTAACGGGACAGGTGTGTATGGGTGCTGTGTAACGGGACAGGTGTGTATGGGTGCTGTTTATCGGGACAGGTGTTTATGGGTGCTGTTTGTCGGGACAGGTGTTTATGGGTGCTGTTTGTCGGGACAGGTGTGTATGGGTGCTGTTTAAAGGGACAGGTGTGTATGGGTGCTGTTTATCGGGACAGGTGTGTATGGGTGCTGTTTAAAGGGACAGGTGTGTATGGGTGCTGTTTAAAGGGACAGGTGTGTATAGGTGCTGTGTAACGGGACAGGTGTGTGTGGGTGCTGTTTAACGGGACAGGTGTGTATGGGTGCTGTTTATCTGCACAGGTGTGTATGGGTGCTGTTTATCAGGACAGGTGTGTATGGGTACTGTTTTTTTGGGACAGGTGTGTATGGGTGCTGTTTATCGGGACAGGTGTGTATGGGTGCTGTTTATCGGGATAGGTGTGTATGGGTGCTGTTTAAAGGGACAGGTGTGTATGGGTGCTGTTTAAAGGGACAGGTGTGTATAGGTGCTGTATAACGGGACAGGTGTGTGTGGGTGCTGTATATCGGGACAGGTGTGTATGGGTGCTGTTTATCTGTACAGGTGTGTATGGGTGCTGTTTATCAGGACAGGTGTGTATGGATGCTGTTTTTTTGGGACAGGTGTGTATGGGTGCTGTTTTTCGGGACAGGTGTGTATGGGTGCTGTTTATCGGGACAGGTGTGTATGGGTGCTTTTTAACGGGACAGGTGTGTGTGGGTGTTGTTTAAAGTGAGAGGTTTGTAACACCTGTGTAACGGGACAGGTGTGTATAGGTGCTGTTTAACAAGACAGGTGTGTATAGGTGCTGTTTAAAGGGACAGGTGTGTATGGGTGCTGTTTATCGTGACAGGTGTGTATGGGTGCTGTTTATCGGGAGAGGTGTGTATGGGTGCTGTGTAACGGGACAGGTGTGTATGGGTGCTGTTTAACAAGACAGGTGTGTGTGGGTGCTGTTTAAAGGGACAGGTATGTATGGGTGCTGTTTATCGGGATAGGTGTGTATGGGTGCTGTGTAACGGGACAGGTGTGTATGGGTGCTGTTTAAAGGGACAGGTGTGTATAGGTGCTGTTTAACGGGACAGGTGTGTATAGGTGCTGTGTATCAGGACAGGTGTGTATGGGTGCTGTTTAAAGGGACAGGTTTGTATGGGTGCTGTTTAAAGGGACAGGTGTGTATGGGTGCTGTGTATCGGGACAGGTGTGTATGGGTGCTGTTTATCAGGACAGGTGTGTACGGGTGCTGTTTATCGGAACAGGTGTGTATGGGTGCTGTTTAAAAGGACAGGTGTGTATGGCTGTTGTTTAAAGGGACAGGTGTGTATAGGTGCTGTTTAACGGGACAGGTGTGTATGGGTGCTGTTTAAAGGGACAGGTGTGTATGGGTGCTGTTTATCAGGACAGGTGTGTACGGGTGCTGTTTATCGGGACAAGTGTGTATGGGTGCTGTGTAACGGGACAGGTGTGTATGGGTGATGTTTATCGGGACAGGTGTCTATGGGTGCTGTTTATCGAGACAGGTGTGAATGGGTTCTGTGTAACGGCACAGGTGTGTATGGATGCTGTTTAACGGGACAGGTGTTTGTGGGTGTTGTTTAATTTGACAGGTTTGTAACACACCTGTGTAACGGGACAGGTGTGTGTGGGTGCTGTTTAACAAGACAGGTGTGTATGGGTGCTGTTTTTCGGGACAGCTGTGTATGGGTGCTGTTTAAAGGGATAGGTGTGTATAGGTGCTGTTTAAAGGGACAGGTGTGTATGGGTGCTGTTTATCGGGACAGGTGTGTATGGGTGCTGTTTTTCGGGATAGGTGTGTATGGGTGCTTTTTAAAGGGACAGGTGTGTATGGGTGCTGTTTATCGGGACAGGTGTGTATGGGTGCTGTTTAAAAGGACAGGTGTGTATGGGTGCTGTTTAAAGGGACAGGTGTGTATAGGTGCTGTTTAACGGGACAGGTGTGTATGGGTGCTGTTTAAAGGGACAGGTGTGTATGGGTGATGTTTAAAGGGACAGGTCTGTATAGGTGCTGTGTAACGGGACAGGTGTGTATGGGTGCTGTTTATCGGGACAGGTGTGTATGGGTGCTGTTGATTGGGACAGGTGTGTATGGGTGCTGTTTAAAAGGACAGGTGTGTATGGGTGTTGTTTAAAGGGACAGGTGTGTATAGGTGCTGTTTAACGGGACAGGTGTGTATGGGTGCTGTGTATCGGGACAGGTGTGTATGGGTGCTGTTTAAAGGGACAGGTGTGTATGGGTGCTGTTTAAAGGGACAGGTGTGTATAGGTGCTGTTTAACGGGACAGGTGTGTATGGGTGCTGTGTATCGGGACAGGTGTGTATGGGTGCTGTTTATCGGGACAGGTGTGTATGGGTGCTGTTTATCGGGACAGGTGTGTATAGGTGCTGTTTGTTTATTTATTTAATCTGTAACATAATTATTCATTATTAGTATCGTTGTCGATGTTAAGTGTGATTCAGCAGATTAATCATTCTATAGAGAGACAGAGACAGAGACACAGAGACAGAGAGAGAGGACATTGATAGTAAGTTCACCCATAAGTCTTTGCGTGTTTGGGCTTAAACAGCGCCTCATTACGAGCAGAGCGATGACCTGAAGTCGAGTTGAACCTGTTGAACGTCAATAAACACGTTTATTCCCACTTTACAATGACAATGTGATACACAGCTGCAGTCCCTTTATTTACTACTGACCTCAGAAAGTCATGAACTAAGCAAAGATTGCAGACAAGCTGTCTCTGCTGTCCTATTGGCTGCGTGTGTCTATGACAGTCAGTGTGTCTGCAGCAAACATCACATCGAAGAGCACAGCTGTGAATTTTGCATGTTTTGCATGTTCAAAAGCAGCAGCGGCGCTGTTGTTCAGTGGTGTTGTGGTTGTATTGTATGTTCCTCTGAAGTTTGATGTGAAAGCTTGGAATGTTGTCTTTTACACTGTTTCAGAGCATTTCCCAAAAACATTGTGCTGAAGACTTTAAAGTTTTCCAGTGTTGTATTGTGAATCTAACCGAGATACGTTCCACTGGTTATATTACAGGTTCACACTGTTAGCAGTAATTATTGTTTTATGTGGTATTTTGTAAATCCAAACACTACAGAAACACGATCACAAATCCACAACTGAGTTCACGGCACATAAACAGATACAGGAAAGAAAAAGGAAAGGACGGAAAGAAGCACATAGACTGCACACGTGACTCAGTATATTCATTGTTATTCACTGTTATTCATTATTCACTGTTATTCACTTTTATTCACTGTTATTCACTTTTATTCAGTGTTATTCACTATAATTCACTGTTATTCAGTGTTATTCATTGTTATTCACTGTTATTCATTGTTCACTGTTATTCATTATTCACTGTTATTCACTGTAATTCACTATAATTCACTGTTATTCAGTGTTATTCACTGTTATTCATTGTTCACTGTTATTCATTGTTCACTGTTATTCATTGTTCACTGTTAGTCAGTGTTATTCACTATATTTCACGGTTCAGTGTTATTCATTGTTATCCAGTTTGTGTTCATTGTTATTCACTGTTAGTCAGTGTTATATAGTGTTATTCATTGTTATTCACTGTTAGTCAGTGTTATTCACTGTTAGTGTTATTTGCTGTTATTCAGTGTTATTCAATGTTTTTTTGCTGTTGTTCAGTGTCATTCACTGTTATTCACTTTAATTCACTGTTATTCAGTGTTCACTGTTATTCAGTGTTATTCACTGTCATTCACTATAATTCACTGTTATTCAGTGTTCACTGTTATTCAGTGTTCACTGTTATTCACTGTTATTTAGTGTAATTCACTGTCATTCAGTGTTATTCAGTTTGTGTTTATTGTTATTCACTGTTAGTCAGTGTTATACAGTGTTATTCATTGTTATTCACTGTTAGTCAGTGTTATTCGCTGTTATTCACTGCTATTTACTGTTATTCAGTGTTATTCAATGTGTTTTGCTGTTGTTCAGTGTTATTCACTGTTATTGACTGTTAGTCAGTGTTTTACAGTGTTATACAGTGTTATTTACTGTTATTCACTGTTAGTATTTTACAGTGTTGTTCAGTGTTATACGGTGTTATTCGCTGTTGTTCACTGTTATTCAGTGTTTTTCACTGTTATTCAGTGTCATTCACTGTTATTCGCTGTTCACTGTTATTCAGTGTTATTCGCTGTTGTTCACTGTTATTCAGTATTATTATTATTCACTGTTAGTTACTGTTATTCACTGTTATTGACTTGTTATTCAGTGTTTTTTACTGTTATTCAGTGTTATTCAGTGTTATTCACTGTTCACTGTTATTCAGTGTTTTTAACTGTTAGTCACTGTTATTCACTGTCATTCAGTGTTATTCAGTGTTATTCATTGTTCACTGTTATTCACTGTTATTGACTTGTTATTCAGTGTTTTTTACTGTTATTCAGTGTTATTCACTGTTATTTATTGTTCACTGTTATTCAGTGTTTTTAACTGTTAGTCACTGTTATTCAGTGTTATACAGTGCTATTCACTGTTATTTATTGTTCACTGTTATTCAGTGTTTTTAACTGTTAGTCACTGTTATTCAGTGTTATACAGTGTTGTTCGCTGTTATTTATTGTTCACTGTTATTCAGTGTTTTTAACTGTTAGTCACTGTTATTCAGTGTTATACAGTGTTGTTCGCTGTTGTTTACTGTTATTCAGTGTTTTTCACTGTTATTCACTGTTATTCACTGTTATTCACTGTTATTCGCTATTGTTCACTGTTAGACCCTGTTAACCCATTATTCTTTATGAACTTTAATCATAACCAGACTAAATCTGTCTGTCCATCCCTCTCTTACACACACACACACACACACACTCACACACTCACACACACACACACACACACACACAGCTGTGTCTGAAGACACACTCCTCATCTGCTTCGTTTTCATCTTCATTTTGCTTCGCTGGTGATGTCAGTTGCTATGCAACCAGGCCATTGGAGCCTGATAGTTTCTATGGTGACCAGGAGGAGTCATCATGCACTGAATCAAAGGATAGATAGAGTGAGAGAGAGAGAAAGAGAGAGAGAGAGAGAGAGAGAGAGAGAGAGAGAGAGAGAGAGAGATGGATAACAAGGATATCGAAGGTTGGGAGTGGGAGGAAAGGGTAGAACTCTGCTTTTGTTTGGGACATATAAGTGTGTGTGTGAGCTATAGTTAGTCAGTGAGTCATTGTTAGTCAGTCAGTTAGTTAGTCTGTGAGTCATAGTTAGTCTGTGAGTCATAGTTAGTCTGTGAGTCATTGTTAGTCAGTGAGTCATAGTTAGTCAGTGACTCATAGTTAGTCAGTGAGTCATAGTTAGTCAGTGAGTCATAGTTAGTTAGTGAGTCATAGTTAGTCAGTGAGTCATGATTAGTCAGTGAGCTATAGTTAGTCAGTGAGTTAAAGTTAGTGAGTCATAGTTAGTCAGTCATTGTTAGTCAGTGAGTCATTGTTAGTCAGTTATAGTTAGTCAGTGAGTCATTGTTAGTCAGTGAGTCATAGTTAGTCAGTGAGTCATAGTTAGTCAGTGAGCTATAGTTAGTCAGTGAGTCATTGTTAGTCAGTGAGTCATAAACAGTGAGTCATGGTTAGTCAGTGAGCTATAGTTAGTCAGTGAGCTATAGTTACTTAGTGAGCTATATTTAGTCAGTGAGTCATAGTTAGTCAGTGAGTTATAGTTAGTCAGTGAGTCATAGTTAGTCAGTGAGTTATAGTTAGTCAGTGAGTCATTGTTAGTCAGTGAGTCATAGTTAGTCAGTGAGTCATGGTTAGTCAGTGAGCTATAGTTAGTCAGTGAGCTACAGTTAGTCAGTGAGCTACAGTTAGTCAGTGAGTTAGTTAGTCAGTGAGTTATAGTTAGTCAGTGAGCTATAGTTAGTCAGTGAGCTACAGTTAGTCAGTGAGCTATATTTAGTCAGTGAGTCATAGTTAGTCAGTGAGTCATAGTTAGTCAGTGAGTCATGGTTAGTCAGTGAGCTATAGTTAGTCAGTGAGCTACAGTTAGTCAGTGAGTTATAGTTAGTCAGTGAGTCATTGTTAGTCAGTGAGTCATAGTTAGTCAGTGAGTCATGGTTAGTCAGTGAGCTACAGTTAGTCAGTGAGTTAGTTAGTCAGTGAGTTATAGTTAGTCAGTGAGCTATATTTAGTCAGTGAGTCATAGTTAGTCAGTGAGCTACAGTTAGTCAGTGAGTTAGTTAGTCAGTGAGTCATTGTTAGTCAGTGAGTTATAGTTAGTCAGTGAGTTATAGTTAGTCAGTGAGTTATAGTTAGTCAGTGAGTTATAGTTAGTGAGTCATTGTTAGTCATAGTTAGTCAGTGAGTTACACTGTTGGTGACTGATTTGCACTGTACTGTTTAGGATAGGACGGCCCTCCAGCATTTTATCAAAGTCGTAGAACACTTCCGTATACTGTACTTTACAGTGTACTGTGATGTACTCTGTAACAGATAGCACTGCAGTGTACTGTGTGCTATAATTTATCATTGGTACACTATTACTTTTCCATAGTGGGCGGGGTTTATGCACATTCACTCACTGTTTGCTCATTATCCCCCAGTTTCACTATTCACAGAAAGGTCAGAGTTCAACACCAGCTACTGGGTAATGTGGTACTGTGTGTGTGTGCGTGTGTGTGTGTGTGTGTACAGGGTTTGGTGTCGCACGCTGGTGACCTCAGTGGGCAGACAGTGTTTGGCTGCAGTTGTTCCTGAGCTGAATGCTGAAGCTGGACACACACTGTCTCTCTGCTGCTACCTTTTGGCCACAACACGCCACTGCAGCCTTTTGATGTGATCACACACGCTGCCTCAGTGAGGATGCTCGGAGTGCTGTGGTGTGTGCAGTGTATATGTTTGTGGTGTGGAGGGGTGAGGGAGTGTGTTAGGAGGTGGTAGATGATGAACCATAACTACCCCTCTGCTGTCGCACCTCTGGGGTGAGGCAGGTGTGGCTGGGTAAAAAAGTGGGGCATGTGGGGGAAGAGGTGTGGCTGGATAAAAAGGTGGGGCATGTGGGGGAAGAGGTGTGGCTGGATAAAAAGGTGGGGCATGTGTGAAGATGTAGGGTGTGGCATGATGAAGGGAGGAAGGAATGGAATGAACTCTCACCAGTTCAGTGGGCTGTTGGGGCAGGTTTGCGTTGTGGTGTGTGTCTGTGGGAGTGGGGGGTCAGTACTGGGTCTGTGCTGTGGAGCTGGATGGTGTTCTCTGTGTGACCTTCAATTTGGATTTATGGTTAGATCTCTGTCTCTTGCTCTGTGTGTGTTTGTTGGGGTGTGTGATAGTAGGTTTGTTGCAGGGGGGTGAGTGTGTGTGTGTGTGTGTATGTGAGAGGGATGAGAGTGTGTGTGTGTATAGGTGGATTTGTGAGGGGGGTCGGTGTGTGTGAGTGTATGAGGGGGTGAGTGTGAGGGGATGAAAGTGTGTGTGTATGTGTGTGAGTGTGTGTGGGGGCGTGAGAGTGTGTGTGTGTGAGTGGGTATGCAGAGTTAATGTAGATGTAATGTAGGACAGTGAGTTGATGTGATTAGACTGGGGAGAACCCTGTATTAGAACCTTTTGAAGTGTCAGTAGACGGCTGTTGAGCGGAGTGGAGCTGGAGTGAACAGTAGTACAGTACTAGTCTCATTACACTCTTCTCTGAAAATAAAGGGTTACATTCTGAAGGATAAACTGTCCAATCACATTCATTCTCTCAGAGGTTTCTGGGCAGACTGAGCTGAAGATTTCTGACGCTTTAGTTCTGCAGGAGTCAAACTGAAGTTTAAGGTCTCTCTCTCTCTCTCTCTCTCTCTGTCTCTCTCTGTCACTGTCTCTGTCTCTCTCTGTCTCTCTCTCTCTCTCTCTCTCTCTCTCTGCAGAAATATCGTTATCAGGATGATGAAACTCCACCTCTGGAACACAGCCCTGCCCACCTGACTGCTGGAAAGAGCGGAGAGCTACTTCACCTTAGTGACACAAGCCACACCCCAATGGATGGTGTCCATGGTTACGCTCCCCATACACACATATCACCTGCAAAGGTAGGATTACCATGTTTAACTCCTGGAATTGGTGCTGATGTTGGCTGATTGGACTGAAGTGTGGACCGACGTTGGCTGATTGGACTGAAGTGTGGACTGACGTTGACTGATTGGACTGAAGTGTTCATTGTGATTGTCTGATTGGACTGAAGT
>CM067517.1:29953621-29963121 GCA_034509495.1 Acestrorhynchus altus | reverse complement strand
CTGAGGATGAGCACACAGACACACACACACACACACACACACACACAGACACACACACACACACACAGACACACACACACAGACACACACACACACACACACACACACACACACACACACACACACACACACACAGACACACACACAGACACACATACACACACACAGACACACTGAAGTTGTGCAGGACTGGTGTGAAGGCTTTTGAAGGGATCAGGAGGAAAAATAAATGTAAAGAACTGCATTATTATTTGTTTAAATTGTCTGATTGTTGTTTTTAAGTTTATGTGTAACCTGGTCAGATCAAAGGAGGGTTTTTTGTGTGTAACCATCATTACCTTACCAGTCAGTCAGTTACAGTGCTGTAACGTGAGTGTATTCTGCACAATGCAGAAACAGTGCCATTGGGGTTGAATAAATTCTAATCTGTGTCATTAAACTGAGCTGATTTTAGGGCTTTATTCATTTGAATGTTCTAATATGAGTAAGAACTGCATCTGGTAAGAAATATCTCCAGTTAATGTGTGGCATCAAAGACTTGATGACTAAAGTGTCTGAAACGTGTTCAGGGTTATGATTCTGAAATGCAGGACAGGAGCCTTAAATCAGGACCTGCGCTGGGAGATGGGTTTGTGTTTATGTTCTCTGGCCCAGACCTGCAGTGGAGAGATTACATAAATGACCCGCAGCACGCACACATACACACACACATACACACACATACACACACACATACACACACATACACACACACATACACACACACATACACACACATACACACCCACATACACACACATACACACACACATACACACACATACACACACACATACACACACACATACACACACATACACACCCACATACACACACATACACACACACATACACACACATACACACACACATACACACACACATACACACACATACACACCCACATACACACACATACACACACACATACACACACATACACACACATACACACACACATACACACACACACACACACACACATACACACACATACACACACACATACACACACATACACACACACATACACACACATACACACACACATACACATGTTTGTGTTATTGGTGGTGCAGATGGATGCACACTGAGGAGGTCTGCAGTAATGATCATCTACAGGAATGATCTCCTCTGTGTAGGACAGTGTGAGCAATGTTCTAACCATACACTTTCAGTATTCAGTATAGACGAATCATTAATTACAATGCGTTCTAAGTGTAGGGGGCGCTCTATAACGCTCTATAATGTTCATATGATCCACACGCTCATTCTGACAGACTGTAATACACTACAGGAAGCGTAGGGGGCGCTCTATAACGCTCTATAATGGTGTATTTTGCTCATATACAGGACAGAGTTTAGAGATTAGTGTTCATAGTGTTAAGTGTTCTGTCTGATTTGATTTGAGTTGAAGATGATGTTCAGATGGATGTTGGAGGTGGAGTGGGTGAGTGCTGCCACCTGCTGGATCCTCTGTGACAATGCTTCATCCTATCAGAGCTCTGTCCCACTCAATGGAATTAAGAAATGACAGTTAACAGGAGTGGTGGAAGACCAGCTGAGGTCTCAAAGACCAAGAACACCTTCAGAGAGAGCTGCTGGTAGGACTGACACAAAGACAGATCAGACCCTGTGTGACTGTTGTGACCACAGTCTCTGCTTCTGCTGGACATCACCGCTTTTCATTGAAATGGCTGAGCATTGCTGGGTCAGACACAGGTCTCAGATTTATGAGTTGGAATAACAGAGGGACGGGTAATGCTGTTAAGAGATCTAAACGTTTTACACATTTGAAACATGTAAAGTTGGATTTAGTATTTTTCGTGATAAAGATCACCGCAGGTTACATTTCCCTTGGGCAGGTCAAGTCCTCCACTCAGGCTACGGGAGTCACAATTTAATGAATAAAGGAGTTCAGCTCTCATCTGCTGATGTTATCTCAGAGAAGAATGGCAGATATCTCATAGTTGCTGGTATCTGCTGGTATTTGCTGACAGAGTAAGACCCCCATTTTGGACATTCACCTGCTGATCCTCGCGGGGGATCCAAATTGTGTTTTGATCT
Source organism: Acestrorhynchus altus (assembly GCA_034509495.1). Classification (NCBI taxonomy): domain Eukaryota; kingdom Metazoa; phylum Chordata; class Actinopteri; order Characiformes; family Acestrorhynchidae; genus Acestrorhynchus; species Acestrorhynchus altus. The sequence goes on along the minus strand of CM067517.1, from coordinate 29,961,015 downwards.
AATCGGACTCGATCCGCTATGTTTAATACATTTTCTGATTTTATGAAACAACATGATCTGTGGAGATCTCATAACCCCTCGATCAGAAAGTTCTCCCCCCAGTTGATTACTGACAGACGCTTAACGTGGACTGTTTAAGTAGAGTCATTTCTGACTCTTCACATTTATTATTAGATCTTCAACTCTCCACCTACTGACGCAGCCCAACACAAATACCACTATTACTCTCCTTCTCCAAAGGAACAAAGATCTAACCTCCTGTGGTTCCTCCAGACCATTATCTCTGTGTAATGCAGATGTAAAGGTGTCAGCTGAAGTTACTGTGCTTCCGCACATCATCTCTGAAGAGCAGTATGGTTTTATGAAGGCACCCTACCGTATACTTTTCAATACAATTTACTCAGAACCTTCGACGGCACTTCCTGAATTGTGATCTTTAGATGCTGAGAAGGTATTTGATAGGCTACAGTGGGAGTACTGGAGTACTTTAGAAGGAGTAGATTTTGGTGATACATTTATTTCCTGGATTCACCTCTTTTATTCGTCTCCAGAGTCCAGAGTTGACATTAATGTGGCTGATTATTTTGCCCTCAGCGTGGAAGTCACCGAGGTGGTCCAGTCTCACCTGTCCTCCATCACTATCAGGACACTGTCTGTTATGTTATGATCGTCCTCCTTATTCAAAGCAGTGCTCCGTAAGGACCTGAATAGAAATGCTGGTTGTACGTGGATCATTTGTAATTGAATAGTGTGGAGCATTTCAGCACCTTTTCGGGTTATAAATGAAACGTGGGGTAAAGTGAGTGACCAGCCCGTGACCCTGTTCAGGAACAAACGGTACAGAAAATGGATGGATGGATGGATGGATGGATGGATGGTTTACCGTTTCAGTTCAGTCCATCTGGGTTTAATGATCTAGGTTTTAACATGTCTAGCCTTGCATCTGCTAACTTCACTCCCCTTATTTTAGATCCGATAAAGACAGGGTAACCTCCCGCTTTCATTGTTCCAGATTAATGTTGTTAAAATGAATATTTTAACAAACTCTCTATTTTTATTCCAATCAATTCCTCTTTTTCTGCCCAATATTCCATAAAACTTTACTGCACAGATGCACAGATTTACTACTGGTCTGCTCACATCCACAAACGATGCTACTGGTTAAAGTCTCCTGGTTAAAATTGAAGCTTTCATCCATATCTGCTCTATTTTATTCTCCTTTACCTGCAAAACCTTCTGTATTTACTGAAAACAAGGGCTTCCTCACTCTCAGGATTTTACATTCTCCATTTAAGTCCTTAAATTAACAACCATTTATTTCCCATCACTTCTAGACTCAGCATGTTCAGTGTGGTATGAATAAACGTGCAGTGGGTAAATCTGATTTGTATTATTGGAAATATTGTATTTTTCCAAAGAAATGGTCAGGAAGGAGAACTCCTCCACTCGTCACCTTCACAGAAGAGTCATCAGAAGACCTTTCCTTCATTATCACCATGTAATTCACTGTCACATTGACTGTGGTCAGTTCAGTCGATTGGACAAGCTTTTAGCATCAAACTCAAAAAGACTTGAGGCTGTAATTTCTGCCAAAGAGCTTCAACAAAGTATTGATCAGAGGCTGTGAAGACGTGTGTGTGTGTGTTTTATTTCATATTATATATTTATTACTTTTATTTTTAAAACATTTGTAAAGATTTCAAACAAACTTTTCTCACTTTGTCATCGTGGGGTTTTGTGTGTAGAATTTAGAGGGACAATGAATTGAATTGGGGGTGTGTGTAAGTGTATGTGTATAGGTGTGTGTGTGTGTAGGTGTATGTGTGTGAGTGTGTAAGTGTATGTGTGTATAGGTGTGTGAGAATGTGTAGGGGTGTATGTAGGTGTGTGTGAGAGTGTGTGTGTGAGAATGTGTAGTGGTGTTTGTGTGTGTGTATGTAAGAGAGAGAGAGAGAGTGTATATGTAGGTGTGTGTATGTGTGAGAGAGAGAGAGTGAGAGTGTGTATGTGAGTGTATATGTAGGTGTGTGTGTGTGTGAGAGAGAGAGAGAGAGAGAGAGAGAGTGAGAGTGTATATGTAGGTGTGTGTGTGTTTGTGTGTGTGTGTGAGAGAGAGTGAGAGTGTGTATGTGAGTGTATATGTAGGTGTGTGTGTGTGTGTTTGTGTGTGTGTGTGAGAGAGAGAGAGAGGGAGAGTGTGTATGAGTGTATATGTAGGTGTGTGTATTTTTGGGTTACACCTGTATTAAGCCAAGCACCGCCCCTCCTGAGCCATGATTGGCTATCACGCTATATGACACGTATCGGCGCTCTCGAGCGACCGCAGCTGATTGGCTGAGGGGTGAAGCGGGCGGGGCCTGCCGCAGTGCAGGTGTGCTGAGTGTCTGACCCCGCCCCCCGTGTTTACGTCATGCGCGGGCCGCTGTGCGTGTCTGAGCGATGGGCGCCAAAGCCAGCAGCCCCTCTGAAGCCGCACACGGGCGCGCGCGCGCGTACTCGGGCTCCGACCTACCGCCGCGCGCGCACTCGGACGGAGCGACGTCGAGCTTGCGCGTGCGCGTCCCCGCGCGGCGGGGCTCAGGCAGTAGCGGAGGGGGAGCAAGAGGGACCGTCGGAGGGGCGGGGCTTATGATTGGCTCGCTCCCGGCTGACCTGTCGCCTCACCTGTTCACAGGTAAGAGCTCCATGCGCCTGCGCAGAGTTCACCTTATTCTGGACACCTACCTCAAACCTGGACTCAGTGGCCACTTTATTAGAAACACCTACCACAGAGCTGGAGCTCGTAGTTCAGCTGTTACACATTTACACCATATACACCGTCTACCTTCACCATGTCATTTACACCGTATACACCGTGTGCCTTCATCATTTCATTTACACTGTATACCTTCACCATGTCATTTACAATGTATACACCATGTATCTTAACCATGTTATTTACACCATATACCTTCACCATGTAATTTACACCACATATTTTCACCATGTCATTTACACCGTATACACTGTATCCGCTTGTATCCGCAATCTTGTCCTTTTGGTCATTACCCACAGTTCATGACCATAGGTGAGGGTTGGAACGTAGATTGACCGGTAAATGTTCACCACAACGGACCGATACACTGACCGCATGACTGTGGCGGCAGCACCGATCCGCCTGTCAATCTCACGCTCCCTCTCACCCCCACTCGTGAACAAGACCCCAGATACTTAAACTCCTCCACTTGGTTCAGTACAGCTCCACCGTATCCATCGTATACCTTCACCATGTTCTTTACACCGTATACCTTCACCATGTCATTTTCACGGTATGCACTGTATACCTTGACGATGTTATTTACACCATATACCTTCACCTTGTTCTTTACACCGTATACCTTCACTATGTAATTTACATTGTATACACTGTATACCTTCACCATGTCCTTTACACCGTATACCTTCACCATGTCATTTACACCATAAACACTGTATACCATAACCATGTCATTTACAACATATACACCGTATACATTCACAATGTCATTTACACCATATACCTTCACCATGTCATTTTCAACAAATACACTGTATACCTTCATCATGTCATTTACACTGTATACACCATATTCCATCACTATCTTATTTACACCGTGTACACTTTGTACATTCACCATGTCATTAACACCATATATACACCATTTACCTTCACAGCGTATATATGCACCACATTTGTTCACTGCATTATTTACACTGTAGACACTGTATGCCTTCACTGTGTTATTTACACCATATGCACTGCATACCTTAAGCACATTCTTTACAATGTTTACCTTCACTATGTTATTTAGACCATATACACCATATACCTTTACTGTGTTATTACACTGTGTACCTTCACCATGTATTTTAGACCATATAAATGCACTGTTATTTACACTGTATACATTCTCTGTGCTATTTACACTGTATACATTCATTGTATTAGTTACACTGTATACATTCATTGTGTTATTTCCACCATGTACACACATTCTCTGTATTGTTTACCCCGTATATATTCACTGTATTTTTTACGGTTCTATTGTAAAGATTTCAAGCTTCAACCCTTTTTGGTGGTGTATTAAACCATTTTCTTCACTAAAGAACACTTGAAGAACTTGTATTTTATACAGTATTTACACTGTGTAATATTTATCTGTTATTGTACTTACAGTATGTGCCCTTTATTTATTTGATATTGTTTTTGGTGTATATATGAGTTATACTGTATACATTACATGCATTATTTTTACTCTTGCATGTTATTTATACATTATATATATATATGTATATTTGTTATATATGATCAACCATGATATACCAGTTCTCAGTGATATGGCACCTTAGAAGACTCAGTGGAGGAGTTACAAACTGTCTCAGCTGGCTGTGGAACATCTGTGCAGGTACATGACAGGTGTAGAGACCTGTGTATGGATGCGGAATTCTCATCATTCCAGAGTACAGGAGAGACCGTGTGGATTTGTCTGCTCCTGTAAGGAATGTGGGGCATGGGAAAGGCCTGGACATGCTGTGTGTATGAGACACACACACACACACACACACACACACACACACACACACACACACTCATACACACTGGATCTATTCTCGCTCTATGTCTCTAAACGAGACCCAGCATAGCTCCCGTGACCCCTGACCTTATGAATATGTGAAGCACATGTTGTCCTGCAGCAGTGATGATAACTGCACCCCCACTGCAGGATCACGGTTTACCGACCTGAGTGCTCACTCTACTGCTGCCACCTACTGCCTCTTTTGCCCTCTGCTGCCCTTCTGCCCTCACCACCCTCTACTGCTACCACCTACTGCCTACCTACTGATTGCTCTCTTTTGCCCTTCCTTCCCTCTTACCACTGTCCTCTGCAGTCATAGTGCCCCCTTTTGGTCTCTACTAACCCTTTCCCCTCATCACATGCCAATACTGCTGCCACGCATCGGCTCAGTTTGCTTTCTTTTGTCCTTCCCTTCCTCTACCAACCTCCTCTTCTGCCATAATACCCCTTTTGCCTGCTACTGCCCTTCCTGATGCCACTTACCACCCCCTCTTGTTTCACCTTGCCTCTAGCACCCTCTACCCCTGCCAACGGGGTACCCTGTTCTGCCCTGTACTTCCCTTCCCTCTTTGCCCTACCGTCCTCCTGATGCCCTGTACTGCATCTGCTGCCACTTAGCGCCCTCTTGACCGTATCACCTGCAGTGTGAGCGTGAGTGTGAGCGCGAGTGTGAGCTCTTTCACAGGGCAGATTGTAAGAGCTTGTTATTGTCATTCAGTCAGAGGAAGGATAAAGGCAGTAATGTGTGTTGTTCTCTGTTAGTTGACCTTAGACATAGACCAGTAAACACAGAGACACCAGTGAGGACAGACTGGGTTTCTCTCACTCCTTCGTCTGTGCTCACTTTAAAGCTTTCACTTCCACATTTCCCATCATGCACCAGCAAATCCTTTCCCCTTTTCTCTGTTTACTGGAAGAAGAGGAACACTGTTCACTGCGTGGTTCTCTTCCTCTTTTGGTTGTGGTTCTGCAGTTTAGAGCATTTTCAATAATTATTCAGACCTGAAGCTCAACCTCCAGACTCCAGTCTTTTCATGTTCCTCCTAATCCTCTCACGCTTAACACCTAAAATATTATTATACAGGGTTTATGTGTCTATTAAGTGTTGATTGGCCGGTGTTCTGAGGACCGAGTGTTGATTGGCCGGTGTTCTGAGGACGGAGTGTTGATTGGCCGGTGTTCTGGGGACTGAGTGTTGATTGGCCGGTGTTCTGAGGACCGAGTGTTGATTGGCCGGTGTTCTGAGGACCGAGTGTTGATTGGCCGGTGTTCTGAGGATGCCTTCCTCATCACTGATTCATTCAACAGGAGAGCCCTGACTCACGGCTGTACATTGTCCGAGGACGTGTGGGAACTGTTGGGAATTGTTGGGATTATAAAAGGCAAATAGTTGAGCATCAGTGGATTTGATAGAAGTTTATTTGAGAGGCATTTATTGTAGAAATAGTGGGAATTCTGGGAACTACAGTGACTGAAGTGGAGGGGGATTGTTGTCAGATGTTGTTGGAGAATTTTTGAACTGTAAAATTGTTGCGAATAGGTCTGCTTTAGAGAAGGGTTATCATTAGAGAAATATGAAAAAGTATAGAAATTGATGATGCTTGTATTGATTTTAGTTCAATTTAAGAAATGAAACTTTTTAGAAAAGGTTGAATTGTTTGAATTAGGTGGGCGTGTGGGACGTGTTCAGAATGATGGGAATATAGAATATTCAGGTGTTAATATAATATAGTTTAATACAGACATTAGGGGTGCACTGGTGGTTCTGGTGGTTCTTGTTCCAAGCCCGGATAAATGGTGAGGGTTGCGTCAGGAAGGGCATCCGGCGTAAAACTTATAATGCAGATCATAAATTTGATTACCTGCTGTGGTGACTCCTAAAGGCAGCAGCCGAAAGAAGAAGAAGAATACAGTTGTCTAACTCACACTCCTCTGTGTGTGTGTGTGTGTGTGTGTGTGTGTGACTGACTGCAGGAGTGAAGTGTCCAGTCTGCTCCAAAGCTGTCTCATCAGATGAGATGGACCTCCACCTTATGGTGTGTTTGATGAAACCAAGAGTGACATATAACGGTGAGTGTGACATGTTATTTTTATAATGGTAGAGGCACTGAGGTCAGAGCGGTCAGACTGTAGAGGTACTGAGGTCAGAGCGGTCAGACTGTAGAGGTACTGAGGTCAGAGCGGTTAGACTGTAGAGGCACTGAGGTCAGAGCGGTCAGACTGTAGAGGTACTGAGGTCAGAGCGGTTAGACTGTAGAGGTACTGAGGTCAGAGCGGTCAGACTGTAGAGGTACTGAAGTCAGAGCGGTCAGACTGTAGAGGCACTGAAGTCAGAGCGGTTAGACTGTAGAGGTACTGAAGTCAGAGTGGTTAGAATAAGCTGTAAGTTCATAGTTTGACATGATCCTCATTCGTCACAGCTGGGAAATCGGTTTTTGCAAGTCACCGTTACTGAGTTTTTTTTAATCACAGGGAACGTTTTCCTCGTGCTTCCAGAGGAATTCCAAAGAGCAGGCCTGAGAGGTTCTTTTCACCTGTGGTTAATCATCACCCTCTGCTGGCCACTGAGAGTAACTGTACACAGTAACTGTGGAAATCTATTCCCCTGGAGATTCCTCTGGAAACATGACCTTTGGACAAAAGTGGTGTGTGTGTGTGTGTGTGTGTGTGTGTGTGTGTGTGTGTGTGTGTGTGTGTTTATTTTCATTTATTTATTTATTTTTGCACCAGCATGATATAGTCCCTTGATATTGAGACCAAGGAGCTGATAGTGGACTTCAGGAAACAGGACAGAGAGTG
>CM067517.1:29933621-29948621 GCA_034509495.1 Acestrorhynchus altus | reverse complement strand
TATTTGAGCTGAACATATTCAGAGTGGGGATTAGAGCTGAACACATTCAGAGGGGGGTTAGAGCTGAACACATTCAGAGTGGGGGTTGAGCTGAACACATTCAGAGGGGGGGGGGGTTGAGCTGAACATATCTGAGTGGGGGATTAGAGCTGAACAATATCTGAGAGTGGGGATTATAGAGCTGGAACACATTCAGAGTGGGGGGGGTTAGAGCTGAACACATTCAGAGGGGGGGTTGAGCTGAAATACATTCAGAGTGGGGGGTTGAGCTGAACACATTCAGAGTGGGGAGGGGGCCGAGCTGAACACATTCAGAGGGGAGGGGGCTTGAACTCTCAGAGTGGGGGGGTTGAGCTGGAAACACATTCAGAGTGGGGGGTTAGAGCTGAACACATTCAGAGTGGGGGGGTTGAGCTGAACTCATTCAGAGTGGGGGGGGGTTGAGCTGAACTCATTCAGAGTGGGGGGGTTGAGCTGAACACATTCAGGAGGGGGAGGGGCTGGAGCTGAACTCATTCAGAGTGGGGGGGTTGAGCTGAACACATTCAGAAAAAGTGGGGAGGGGTTGAGCTGAACACATTCCAGAGTGGGGGGGGAGGTTGAGCTGAACTCATTCAGAGAGTGGGGGGGGTTGAGCTGAACATCTGCAGAGGGGGAGGGGTTGAGCTGAACTCATTCAGAGTGGGGAGGGGTTGAGCTGAACTCATTCAGAGTGGGGGAGGGCTGAGGCTGGAACACATTCAGAGTGGGGGGGGTTGAGCTTGATTTATTGTCTGAGCAAAAATCTTAACCACCTTTAAACATTTCAGTGTGTTTTGATTGAAATGCTCCCTTCAGAATCACCGAGGGACTGTGATTCAGTGAACAGGGTTAAAGTGAACTTTAAAGTAACTGCTGAAGTGAACTGGATTAAAGTGAACTGGATTAAAGTGAACTGTTTAAAGTGAACTGCTAAAGTGAACTGGATTAAAGTGAACTGGGTTAAAGTGAACTGGATTAAAGTGAACAGGGTTAAAGTGAACAGGGTTAAAGTGAACTGGATTAAAGTGAACTGGATTAAAGTGAACTGGGTTAAAGTGAACTTTTAAAGTGAACTTTTAAAGTGAACTGGATTAAAGTGAACTGGGTTAAAGTGAACTGGATTAAAGTGAACAGGGTTAAAGTGAACTTTTAAAGTGAACTGGATTAAAGTGAACTGGATTAAAGTGAACTGGGTTAAAGTGAACTTTTAAAGTGAACTTTTAAAGTGAACTGGATTAAAGTGAACTGGGTTAAAGTGAACTGGATTAAAGTGAACTGGGTCAAACCTGATGGAGTGGTGCTGCAGTGAAGACGGTGAGGAACCGTAGCAGAACTCTCAGTTCAGAGTGCAGTTTAATGAGTGTGTTTACCATCATTTCATGTAAACATTCTGTAAACGAGTTTGGCGTTAAATAAACAATGTTCTTTGCAGTACAGCAGTGTTCACTCTTCCTGTGTGAGACAGAGTCTGTAGGTGACAGTGGTTGCTCTGTTGGACCCGGTTCTGTTGTCCTGGTTCTCAGTGAAAGCGAAGCCTCTTCTCACTCTGGAACAGCGGCTCCTCCTCTGCAGACACCTGGTTTCCTGTCACGCTGTGGGAAAGGAGGCAAGAACGATGAGAACTTCAGGAACTACAGGATTTACATGCTACATACTACACCCTGAGTAACACCGTGTCTACAGGCCTTCGGCTGCGGGGAGCTTTCAGCACTCTCGGCGTTTAAATTCAGGTGTGGTCAGACACCCCATTTTTGTAATAATTCCAATGTATGAATGCATGTGTAACAAATAGACTGGACAGGCAGTAGCTTTGGACCAAGATAGTTGGAGACACCTTGCTGACCGATGGTCCAGTCGTAATGGGAGGAACTAAGTCTAAGTAAGTTAGTGGTCAGACAACCAGAATAAGCTCTGAATGTAGTCTCCCTGACTCACACTAATCACTATCCAGAATCAGACCATCTACACCTCATTTTTCTATGCTTGTAATAATTCCATTGTATGAATTCATGTGTAACAACTACACTGTACATTTATGAACAGTCATCACTGAAGGATACGGATTTAAAACTGTTACAGTGTCATAAAGTGATACTAATCATTTTACTTTTCATAAGAATGAATGCAGATCAGAAACGATGCCTGATAAAGAACAGGGGACTGCCAATAGAACAAGACACTAGTGACAGGTTTGAGAGTGACAGAGCTGAGAGTGACAGAGCTGAGAGTGACAGAGCTGAGAGTGACAGAGCTGAGAGTGACAGGGCTGAGAGTGACAGGGCTGAGAGTGACAGAGCTGAGAGTGAGAGTGACAGAGCTGAGAGTGACAGGGCTTAGAGTGACAGGGCTTAGAGTGACAGAGCTGAGAGTGACAGGGCTGAGAGTGACAGGGCTGAGAGTGACAGGGCTGAGAGTGACAGAGCTGAGAGTGAGAGTGACAGAGCTGAGAGTGACAAAGCTGAGAGTGACAGAGCTGAGAGTGACAGGGCTGAGAGTGACAGGGCTGAGAGTGACAGAGCTGAGAGTGACAGAGCTGAGAGTGAGAGTGACAGAGCTGAGAGTGACAGAGCTGAGAGTGACAGGGCTGAGAGTGACAGAGCTGAGAGTGACAGGGCTGAGAGTGACAGGGCTGAGAGTGACAGAGCTGTAAATCTTTACTTACTTGATTTCTTTCACAGATGTGTTTTTAGCCAAACCTTCAGCCAGCATTTGGGCTCCGCGAACAGTCAGCTGATTATCAATCAACCTGTAACAGCAAATACAAACTGAATTTAAAAATCCAATAAAAGGATCCACATCTGAATAATTGCACAGCACGGCAAGAAAATCTCCCTCAGAACTGCAGAAGGAACCTTGGGAGGAACCAGGCTCAGGAGGGGGAGCCTCGTCCTTCTCATGCACTACAGAAGAGGGAAGACTGGACCATCCCGTCCTCTGTAATGCTCAGGTGTACTGTGATCATAACAGTAACAGGACCATGTAAATGTCCAGTCGTTGATGGCAGGTGGGAGATTTTCAAAATATGAGTGTATTTCTAAAAAGATTATGTAACATTAAGAACATGAACATCATCAGGGCCCTACACCGTTTACTGCTTAGGACACCCTGACAGCACCCACCCCAGTTAGGGGTTTCCTGCATGTCTTCTTCCACAGTATGAACTGTTTCTATTTCAGCTCTACTTCCAAAGATCACGTCAAAGCAGTACGGCTTACATGAGGTGTGTGAGCGCCAAGTTACTCTTCAAAGCTTCGGCCAGGTCCGACGCGGCGTCGTCCGAAATTCTGTTCTGAATCAACCTTTAAAAGACCGAACAGCCAGCGTTGAAGTGAGTGAGGGTGTGGTCGTGTGATGAATCTGCGTGATGTTAATGTATCAAGGGGTGTTAATTGTGAAACACACCAAAAGATGTGAAGGCTGGAGTTCTCCTTCAGGGCTTGGGCTAAACGTCTCCCACCCTCAGACGAGATGCCATTGGCAGAGAGGCTGACCACGAAAAAGTGAACTGAGAGTTACATGAGCTCTGTTTTTAAACACGCACTTCCACTAAGTTATGATCTGCTTCTACACTCAGATATTCATACATCTACACCAAAGTAAACATAATTCACAGTGGACACTGAATCATTCACAGTGGACACTGAACCATTCACAGTGGACACTGAATCATTCACAGTGGACACTGAATCATTCACAGTGGACACTGAATCATTCACAGTGGATACACTGAATCATTCACAGTGGACACTGAATCATCACAGTGGACACTGAATCATTCACAGTGGACACTGAATCATTCACAGTGAATAAAGTAGTGGGTGTTTGATTGTATGTATTCACATTAAATCTGAAGAAGAAGTGAAGGGTGGAGGTGCTGATAAAGGGGTGGAGCTTACCTGAGGTTTGTGAGTTTAGGGTGATTCTTTATCGCTTCAGCAAAAGCAGCTGCGCCTTCGTCTCCGATGCTGTTCCCCCACATTCTAACAGACAGAGTGCAAGAACACTACAGTCTCCCACTTTTAACTGCAGCTGATTTTCACGGGTGTGTGAGACGTGTGTCTTACCCCACATCAAAGATAGATTTGCTCTTCTTAATAGCCTGCGCGAGGAACCCGGCACCCACAGCGGTGATACGGTTACAGCCCAGCCTGCACAAACACTTCATTTAATGATGTTCTAGAAGATTCAAACCCGTCTGCACGCTCGATATTCACCACTACGACGTTTCCTGTGTCAGCCTTTCTTCAGAATGTTTTTATTATTATTATTATTATTATTATTTTCTTACTTCACAGTCATGATATGAGGACATTCTTCAATGATCTGTGCCACGAATTTGGCTCCAACATCTGTGATGTGATTCTTGTAGAGTCTGTGTTTAATAAAGAAGAGGAGAGAGGATTACATCATCATACACAGATAGTATATAGACTGTATATATATATATAAAAACACCTCTATTGTACATTAATATACTGACCAAACCTTTGGGTCAACTTACCCCAGAACCCTGACGATTTTGTGTCTGATCAGCTCCTTGGACAAAACCTCAGTGCTGATGTCTGTGAGCTGATTCACACAAAATCTGAAAGACAGCGTGAATAAAAGCACAGCCAGTGACATTAGATATGAAATGAAGCGCTGAAGATCACGACCAGGCTGGAAGACACAACCTTAGCAGGGAGGAGACGGGGTGGTGGGGTAAGAACGTCCTCATGGGACGCAGAAGGTAGATAAGATGTTCTATAAACTGTGTTCTTACTTTTTAATTTTTCTACATCCTTTACTTTTACTTACATTTAAATTTCTTATTCATGGCATGCAAAAGTGTGGGCACCCCTGAAAATGAAAGGATCTCCAAAATGTGTGAAGCTAAAGTTGAAACACACTTTTCAATTCAATGACGATTTCCAAAATCAAAGGAGGTATTTAACCCTCATTCCCACAGATTTGTCTTCACAGGATTGGACCATAGCCATCCTTTACGGTATACGTTATTTAATCCAGTAGAAATGATTGAAGACGTTTATTTGGATTGAAATCGTTACGCTGTTATATTAAATTATGTTGATGGCAGCAGAATGACACTGAATTAACCCTTTGAACCAATAAAGTACTGAGTAGCTGTTCAGAGGAACGGAGGTGTTGGACCTTTAGGGTTCAGTAGAAACTCTGATTTGTCCAGTCCTTTTCCCTTACCTTACCACGGTCATTTTGCTGAAGGAGGGCACCAGCTGCTTCACTCCATAGTCACTGATGTTATTGTTGTCCAGGTCGACTCCCAGAGACTTCCTGTGGTGATGCAGCACAAAGTTCAGGGCGCTGCAGTCGGCTGAGTAGATGTTACAATAAGCTATCTTGATGTAATCCGCAGAGATGCCTTTGGCCGTCAGCCGAGCCACGTCCTCGCTGTGGGTCTCAAAGATGCACCGCAGAATCCACAGGAAGTTGGGCATTACGTGCACCTTGCTGCCTTCGATGTCAGTGCTGGGGTACCGGGGAAGGCCCCTGAGATGGGTCTTCACACTGCTGGACAGGTAGGATTTCAAGGCCACACGTTTTTTCTTCAGGTTGAGTGGGGGTACAAGGTGCTCCAGGAGAGCAGTGTTGGGTTTGGACAGGAGGCCACACAGGAAGAGGTTTGTAAACTGAAAGTGTTCTTTAGTCAGGAAAGGATCTGTATCTCTGCTGTGGGAGGGTGTACACATACATGAGAAACAGGGAAAGTGAGACGTCTTCTTGTACTCACACTTGGTGAAGAACTTAAGGATCCCTTCAGGACTCACGTCACAGTCCAGCACCAGAGAAAAGGCAGTCAGGAATGCCTGCAGTGTCACATGGAGAAACTCAAAGGTAGCACTTTCTCCGCAAGCATCGTAGTGACCGACTGGCCTCAGAAACCCGATCTGAAGATCCTCCTCACTCAGTCCACAGGATGTCACCTCCTCCTGACTGTAAACAAAACTGCTCTTCTCCAGGCCCAGAAGAGCCAACTTTGCATATGTCGAGAGCATCTTTAGGCCGGATTTGAAGGTGTCCGCAGTGCACCGTGTGCTCCTCTTCAGGAGGCCCGGCCTTTTGATATGGCCCAGGAACACTTCAGAGAGCAAGAGGAATACATTAGTGAGCGTGATGCAAGACTCTGGGAGCTCGAATTTGTCATACACTGACTGAAAGTGCTTAAAGCTCTTGAAGATGATCCAGCTAAACAGGGGGATGGAGCAAAGGCCACACAAGTGGGGGTTTGCATCCAGCTGCACAGACACCACTTCCCTGTGTTCCTGCATAGGGAAATGCAAAGCCATGTAACTTCTGAGATGGTTTGGTGAGAAACCTCTAAGAACAACCTTCTTTCTGATGATTCTGCTCTGAATCTCTGTGCCGGTGCGTGCGGTCAGAATCTTGCGAGAACCTCTGAGAAGCTTTCCACAAAGCAGGTTCATAAGAATCAGAAGTGGGTGGGTTTTCTCTTCAGGTGAAACTACTTCTGGCACATTGTCCATATCAAAGTCCATCTGGATTTCGTCGTATCCATCAAAAGTGAAAAGGACAGTCTCTGGAAACCGGAGGATGTAACCAAAGACCTCATTGTCCAGGTCTCCATCTGGATAGCAGTTGTGCTTGAAAATTAGATCCTTCACAGAGATTTCATCTGTCTCCTTAAAGGTACTAAACATCCTGCACCGGAACTTGAAGAAAAACTTTGCTCCAGTGTTTAATTCCCTTTCAGACCACAGGTTCTGGAGTTTCTGGAGCAGAATGGACTTGCCCACGCCAGCGTCCCCTGTGATAAAAACAGTCTCTGCCTGCTTGTTGAACACGCCTTGCTCTCCAAGGATTCCATCCACGTTCTCCAGGTAGCCCAAGCTCTCACCTCTATCGTTTAGCAGCTCCATCTGTGTGTCAGTGTAAAGCTCCTCCAGTAGGGTTTCCTCCCGCTGTGCATACGAGGTGAGAAATCGAGTGTCTCTCCCGAGCTCTTGCCTCAGCTTCTCACTGTATTTACTGACTGTGAACAAATTAGACTTTTAGAGAGTCAAACCTTCAGTCGGTCCTTAATAGTTTCTAAGATTTTCTAACTGGTTGCTATGGGATCCACTGATTGACAGAATGTTGTTTACTGGTTGATTAATGGTTGTTTATGGTGTCCCAAGTGGTTACTAGACTGTGTCAAAGTGGTTGCTAGTCCAGCACTCAATTGAGACACCATGGTAAGCAGCAACCACTTAAACAAAATCCTGTTAACCATTACAGCTGGTACAAGATGATCAGACACAGCAGTGCTGCTGGAGTGCTTAAACACTGTGTCCACTCACTGTCCACTCTATCAGACACTCCTACCGAGTGTCTCCACCTTGTAGATGTAAAGTTAGAGACAGAAGCTCATCTGTTTCTGCACAGTTTGTGTTGGTCGTCCTCTAGTCCTTCATCAGTGCTCACAGGACGCTGCCCACAGGACGCTGTCGGCTGGACGTTTCTGATTGGTGGACTGTCCTCATGACACTGAGGGATTTAAACACTCCAGCAGCTCTGCTGTGTCTGATCCACTCTTGTATGGTCAGAGGAGCTAATAGAATGGACAGTGACTATAGAAGCAAGAAGGTGGTCATAATGTTATGGTTGATTGGTGTAAATGAACTGGTTCTCTAAGTTGTCTTGGTTCTAAATAGCAGAAACAAACTTGAAGAATGATGAAGAACACTTCTGTAAGACACCCTGCCCTGACCATTTCCAGCTCCTATGAACTCTTTTGAGATGATGATCCAGCACTTACTCGGGTCTGTGTTGATCACCGGAATTTCTCTGACCGAGTTGGCGGGCTTGTACTCGATACTCTTGAACCAAGGCCGAAGGTCGATGTACGCATCGTACGCCTCGTGGAGAATATGAATAAAATATGCACAAGCTTCTTCTCCTTTGCTCTGGACCAGCTCCAGAATTTTGCGGACCTGTTTAGAAACAAATGCAACATCAGTGAGGCACTTCAAAGGGTTCTTTTTAAGTGATGTCATAGAAGAACCACTTTGTATACATATCTATATCTATATGAGCAGGGGTGGTACTAGGCTTACCTACCCCGTCCCCCACTCTTACCTTCTGAAACAATGAAACAACTGCCTTTCAAACAAAGGAAGTGGGGACCGTCCCCGCACTGACTGAAAGAAACGCTTTGGGCCCCAGGTCTCCACTCCCTGTCTGCATGCCCCTGGTTATGAGACAGGTGGTTCATATGATGTCTGGGTGGTTTGGCTTATCTGGACTACGTTTTCTAAATGTTTAGTCATGCTGTTTGTGCCATATTTCTCACAGTCACTCATCTTGTGGGTCAGTTTCCATGATAGAAATCCTGTTGTGGTTAAAGAATTTGCTGCGTAAGCATGTCAGTAAGTCACTGTCCAGTGATTCACAAACTGACTCAGAGGAGCACTCCTCTCAGCAGCTGCTGATCATTCTGAACATGAACATCACTGATTCCTACAGAGCAGGAGAGGCAGTAAGAGGACAGTAAGAGGACAGTTCAGAATAGAATGGTCTGGAAGTCTGAAAATGGTCATGTACTGAATTTGCAGCATTAAGAGTCATATTACTGAAATCAAAAATCAAAAACATCTGAACTGGCCAAGTTACATGTGAACATAGGACTTGAGTTTTTGGACCGTTTCTGCAGGACATCAGACCAGCCTCCCACAGCTGCTGTTCACATGAACCTCCTCCCACCCTCGTAGATAGTCTGCTTGATGTCACTCTAGAGGTTGTCAGTAGGGCTGAGGTCTGGGGAGGATGGTGGACACACCATGAGTTTCTCTCCGTTTACGCCCATAGCAGCCAATGACGATGGTTCGTTGTCATGCAGGAAGATGATTTTGTTATGGAAGCTCACTTTTTGAAAGTGGTCAGTCAGAAACTGGGGTCATTTACACACTTTCAGGGACCCTAAAGGGATCTACCAGGACTCTCCCCGTGATTCCGGCCCAAATCATGACACTGCCACCTCCATGCTGATGTCACAGTCTTGTTGGGACATGGTGGCCATCCACCAGTAATCCTTTACTCCGTCCATCTGCACCATCCAGGATTGCATAGCACTCATCAGTAAACAAGACTGTTTGAAAATTGTCTTTGTGTAGAGCTTCACTTTTTCTTCAACAATTCCAAAATGTGTTCACTCTAAATTCTACACTCAAAACCACATGATGATGAAGTGAAAAAGCTTTGTTGAAATCTTCAAATTTATTAAAAATATAACGTACAAACAAAATTGAACTCAGGTGCATCTTGTCTCCACTGATCCTCCATCAGATGTTTCTACAGCTTGACTGGACACCTGTGGTCCATTCAGTTGATTGGACATGATTTGGAAAGAAACACCTGTTTATATAAAGTATCATAGTAGACAGTGCAGGCCAGAGATAAACCAAGACATGAAGTCTAAGGAACCGTCTGTAGACCTCCGAGACAGGATTGTATGGAGACACAGATCTGGAGAAGGTACAGAAACATTTCT
Source organism: Acestrorhynchus altus (assembly GCA_034509495.1). Taxonomy (NCBI): domain Eukaryota; kingdom Metazoa; phylum Chordata; class Actinopteri; order Characiformes; family Acestrorhynchidae; genus Acestrorhynchus; species Acestrorhynchus altus. The sequence continues at coordinate 29,939,095 of CM067517.1, read as the reverse complement.
GCTGCACTGAAGATCTCAATGAGCACAGTGGCTCCATCATCTGTAAATGGAAGACATTTTGAAACACCAGGACTCTTAGTAGAGCTTGCTGCCCGGCCAAACGGAGTGATTGTGGTAGTTAGTCAGGGAGGTTGAAGAGAAGGTTCAAGAAGGTTGTTCAGACTGGAGTCGTGGAGCATTCTTCTACTGTGAAAGTCCTGTACTCAGCACCTTCAGGAGTCACCGTAACACCTTCCTCCACCACATAATACACTGCCACAGGAGTTCAAAACAACAGCTCTGAAGCAATTTATGTGTGTGTGAGAGAGAGAGAGAGAGAGAGTGTGTGTGTGTGAGAGAGAGAGAGAGTGTGTGTGTGTGAGAGAGAGAGAGAGAGAGTGTGTGTGAGAGAGAGTGTGTGTGAGAGAGAGAGAGAGAGAGAGAGAGAGAGTGTGTGTGTGTGTGAGAGAGAGAGTGTGTGACAGAGAGAGAGAGTGTGTGACAGAGAGAGAGAGTGAGTGAGTGAGTGAGAGAGTGATAGTGAGAGTGTGTGTGTACCTGGTGGGTCTTGGTGGTCGCCTGCTGGATGATCTCGATGTCCTCGTTACAGATGAATCCATTGATCTTCAGGTTATCTAGAACACACTGTGTGTTCTTCACGTGCTCCAACAGAACCTCTCGGTGGACGGTTACTAATCTCTGAGCTCGAGCTCCGTCCATCAGCACACACACACACACACACACACACACACTGAGCGGCAGATCAGTGATGAAGGTGATGATGATGAAGCTCCGTAGCTTTAGAGAAGTGAAAGTGAAAGTGATCCGAGAGAGACATACACACCACCCAGCTCTACCAGGAAACACTACTCCCTGTGTGTGTGTGTGTGTGTGTGTGTGTGTGTGTGTGTGAGAGAGAGAGAGAGAGAGAGAGAGTGTTTGTGTGAGAGAGTGTGTCTGTGTGTGTGTGTCTGTGTGTCACGCCTCCTCAGAACATCAAAACATGATGATTCTGACCACCAGGAGGCGCCACAAGGTAAAGTGAGTGCATGAAGACAGTCCAGTACAGTTCAGTCCAGTTCAGTCCAGTCTAGTTTAGTACAGTCCAGTCCATTCCAGTCCAGTCCAGTACAATTCAGTACAGTCCAGTTCAGTCCAGTTTAGTACAGTCTAGTACAGTCCAGTCCGGTCCAGTACAGTCCAGTCCAGTCCAGTCCAGTCCAGTCTGGTCCAGTCTAGTACAGTCCAGTCTAGTACAGTCCAGTCCAGTCCAGTACAGCATGGTCCAGTCCAGTCCAGTCCAGTCCAGTCCTCCCACCCTGCTCAGCACCAGCTTTAGCAGAACCATATGTTTCATTTGCGTTTGTTGGAATAAATATCATCTCAGAATGATTTATTATTTAAATTTGTTTCCTAATTTTCCTGTTTTTTTTTCTGATCATTTTATTTTATTCTCTTTTCTTAAAAATGTCTCTTTTTGTTTGTTTTTTCTCTTTATTTCCTCTTAAACTTTGTCTAAAGTTACAATGTAAACAATTGGTCTGGAATTATGAATGAACCCTTATCTACAAAAGAATATTTTATTTACTATTTTAAGGTTCATTCTTTGTTATTTGTATATATTTCTGATTTGTGTTTCTTTTCAAAAGTATTTTTCTATTCTCTTAAATTTAAATTAAATTATGAAATATTTGTCTTTTAATTTTTTCTCTCAGCTGCTTTAATTTGTGTTATTTCCCCGAGAAATTCACAATTACAGTTTGTTTAATCAGAGGATTGTGATCCTGATGTTTCTGTGTGGTAGATGAAGGTGTCGCTGGTAGATGAAGGTGTCGCTGGTAGATGAAGGTGTAGCTGGTAGATGAAGGTGTCGCTGATAGATGAAGGTGTAGCTGGTAGATGAAGGTGTCGCTGGTAGATGAAGGTGTCGCTGATAGATGAAGGTGTAGCTGGTAGATGAAGGTGTCGCTGGTAGATGAAGGTGTAGCTGATAGATGAAGGTGTCGCTGGTAGATGAAGGTGTCGCTGGTAGATGAAGGTGTAGCTGGTAGATGAAGGTGTCGCCGGTAGATGAAGGTGTAGCAGGTAGATGAATTCAGAAGACCTCAGCAGGGGTCTTCTCCCACGAGTCTTTTCCCACTGTCTCAGTCTTCAGGACTGAAACTCAGCTGTTCAGCAGCTTTTGGACATTAATGTCTCAGCTGAGTTACAGGCTGAAGATCCAGGAGTTCATGGACACTGGGATTGATAGTAAACTCCTGAGGTTTCTTCCTCCAGCTCTGAGGGAGTTTCTCCTGCACTGGTGACCTCTGACTCAGCAGGGGGTTTCTGTGGTATCCTTTCTTCATCTGTTATTTTTCAGTTGTGTAACGTTTCTTTGAGGAAACATCTCCTGGGCGTTGAAGGGAAAAGGCCTTATCTGGCAGGTTCTGAGCAGCTGTCTTCAGTATTTCAGCACAATTCTTTACATTTAGTGAAAACTGAATGAGTGAGTGATCGTCTGTGGTTAAATCACAGCATTGGATCTTCAGGGGATTCAAATTGCTCTTCAAACCCTCAGCAGGTAATAAATCAAACACCCTGATGATGAAGAGAAGATGATGTTCAGGATCATGACCAAAAGGACGAATGAAATGAGTGAAATAAAAGTCCTGTTATGTAACGGACTCCTCAGTCATTAACCTTCTCCTCTCTTGGCTTGTCCTTGACATGTTTATTAAAGGGGTTACTGGCGTTCAGCCGCCAAGAGACACTGGAGCTCCATACTGTACGACCTTCAGCTTTACAGCTCCCTCACAGGCACTGCAATAAAGACTGGAGTGGAAATCGCTCCCGGAGCCGTCTCCGACTAACACTCACACACTGCTGGGAAACTGCTTTCATCTCAGTTCACCTGTGTAGACTTCTACCTCCACCTCTGCACCAATCAGAACGCTTACTTATCTGGATCTACGTCAGTCGAAGGTCTTCTTATTCAGTCTTTACACCAATCCAACAGTCTTGGTGTGTATCGGTCACTAATCAGAAGACCGTCCGATTGGCTGCGGCCGCTGTGTGTTGGCTGAATGTGATTGTGAAGTTGAGCTTCTAGAAATGCTGATATAAGTGTAACTAATAAACGTTAAAATGATATAAACAATAACGTAAACAATGTCCTTAGGAGTTATGGGTGACTGAGAAACGAGAGACGGATTTCTCACCTATGAAATAATAGAAGGAAACAGGACATTAAACAGGACAGACAGAAGGACAAACAGGAAGATAGATAGATAGAATAGAATAGAATAGAACGTTATTGATCCCTTGGGAGGTTTCCTTCAGGGAAATTATAGAAAGATAGAGACCCAGCAGCAGTAATAAACACTCATCAGAACCCTTCAGATGAAGGTTCTGGAGGTGAAGGTGGACGGCAGAGGGACGTGTTTGTTGATTTGATTCAAACCAATAAAGTCATTTCGTTATCAGGCTGCGGCCTCCGTGCTAGGCACCGCCGGGATAATAAAACCAGGAACGACTCCTATGATCATTACTGCTGAACAACAACAGCCTGGGAAACACACCGTTCTGGAGAAGGTTCATGACTCCTACTGGACTTTCACCACTAGCCTGGTTCTGCTGGGAGAGTCCACTGCTACTGCTTTAATTAAAGCATCAATGAATTCTCATCAATCCACCCACAGGACCACCACAGAGCAGATATGATGTGGGTGGTGGGTCATTCTCAGCACTGCAGTCACACTGACATGGTGGTGGTGTGTTAGTGTGTGTTGCTGGTACGAGTGGATCAGACACAGCAGTGCTGCTGGAGTGTTTAAACCCCTCAGTGTCACTGCTGGACCGAGAACAGTCCACCAACCAGAAATGACCAGCCAACAGCATCCTGTGGGCAGTGTGTGTGTGTGTGTGTGTGTCTCTGTGTGTGTGTGTGTCTCTGTGTGTGTGTCTGTGTGTGTCTGTGTCTGTGTGTGTCTGTGTGTCTGTGTGTGTGTGTGTGTGTCTGTGTCTGTGTGTGTCTGTGTCTGTGTGTGTGTCTGTGTGTGTGTGTGTGTCTGTGTGTGTGTGTGTCTGTGTCTGTGTATGTGTGTGTGTCTGTGTGTGTGTGTCTCTGTGTGTGTGTGTGTGTCTGTGTGTGTGTGTCTGTGTGTGTGTGTGTCTGTGTGTGTGTCTGTGTGTGTGTGTGTGTGTGTGTGTGTCTGTGTGTGTGTGTGTCTGTGTGTGTGTGTGTGTCTGTGTGTGTGTGTGTCTGTGTCTGTGTATGTGTGTGTGTCTGTGTGTGTGTGTCTCTGTGTGTGTGTGTGTCTGTGTGTGTGTCTGTGTGTGTGTGTGTGTGTGTCTGTGTGTGTGTGTGTGTGTGTGTGTCTCTGTGTGTGTGTCTGTGTGTGTGTGTGTGTGTGTGTGTGTGTCTGTGTGTGTGTGTGTGTGTGTGTGTGTGTGTGTGTCTGTGTGTGTGTGTGTCTCTGTGTGTGTGTGTTTTTATTTGACAAAGTTTGTTTGAAATCTTTGCAAATGTATTAACATGTACATGAGTTTTCACAGCCTTTGCTCTTTGCTCTTCACACACACATTCAGTGTTTCTACAGCTTCACTGGATCTGTGGTCAATTCAGTTGATTGGACATGATTTGGAAAGACACACCTGACACTGACACTGACACTCCACATCCAATCTGATGGAGCTTGAGAGGTTCTGCAAAGAAGAACGGGAGAACCTTCCCTGAAACAGGGGCCGAGCTTTTAAAATCAAACTCAGAAAGACTTCAGGCTGTAATTTCTGCCGAAGAGCTTCAACGCAGTGTTGATCAGAGGCTGTGAAGTGTGTGTGCGTGTTCTAGTTCTGTGTTTTATTTTTAATTTGCAAATATTTCAAACGAACTTTTCTCAGTTTGTCTTCGTGGGGTTCTGTGTGTAGAATTTAGAGGGAAAATGAATTGATTCCATTTTGGAATAAAACTGTAATAAAATGTAATAATAATAATAACAGTAATAATATCAATAACAGTAATAATAATAATAAAAATAACAGTAATAATATTAATAACAGTAATAATAATAATATTAATAACAGTAATAATATTATTAATAATAATATTAATAGCAGTAATAATAATAATATTAACAATAACAGTAATAATAATAATATTAATAACAGTAACAATAATAATAATAATAATAACTGTAATAATAATAATAATAATAACTGTAATAATCATAATAATAATAATAACAGTAATAATAATAATAACAGCAATAATATTAATAACAGTAATAATAATAATAATAATAACAGTAATAATAATATTAATAATAGTAATAACAATAATAATAATAATAACAGTAATAATATTAATAACAGTAATAACAGCAATAATAATAATAATAATAATAACTGTAATAATAATAATAATAACAGTAATAATAATATTAATAATAGTAATAACAGTAATAATAATAATAATAATAACAGTAATAATAATATTAACAATAGTAATAACAGTA
>CM067517.1:29892160-29921447 GCA_034509495.1 Acestrorhynchus altus | reverse complement strand
TACTGTTATTACTATTGTTAATATTATTATTACTGTTATTATTATTATTATTATTACTGTTATTACTATTATTAATATTATTATTACTGTTATTATTATTATTATTACAGTTATTATTATTATTATTATTATTGCTGTTATTACTGTTATTAATATTATTACTGTTATTATTATTATTATTGTTATTACTATTATTAATATTATTATTACTGTTATTATTATTATTATTATTACTGTTATTAATATTATTGCTGTTATTATTATTATTACTGTTATTATTATTATTATGATTATTACAGTTATTATTATTATTATTATTACAGTTATTATTATTATTATTATTGTTACTGTTATTAATATTATTATTATTACTGTTATTGTTAATATTATTATTATTACTGCTATTAATATTATTATTAATAATATTATTACTGTTATTAATATTATTATTATTACTGTTATTAATATTATTACTGTTATTTTTATTATTATTATTACTGTTATTGATATTATTACTGTTATTATTATTATTACATTTTATTACAGTTTTATTCCAAAATGGAATCAATTCATTTTCCCTCTAAATTCTACACACAGAACCCCACGAAGACAAACTGAGAAAAGTTCGTTTGAAATATTTGCAAATTAAAAATAAAACACAGAACTAGAACACGCACACACACTTCACAGCCTCTGATCAACACTGCGTTGAAGCTCTTCGGCAGAAATTACAGCCTGAAGTCTTTCTGAGTTTGATTTTAAAAGCTCGGCCCCTGTTTCAGGGAAGGTTCTCCCGTTCTTCTTTGCAGAACCTCTCAAGCTCCATCAGATTGGATGTGGAGTGTCAGTGTCAGTGTCAGGTGTGTCTTTCCAAATCATGTCCAATCAACTGAATTGACCACAGATCCAGTGAAGCTGTAGAAACACTGAATGTGTGTGTGAAGAGCAAAGAGCAAAGGCTGTGAAAACTCATGTACATGTTAATACATTTGCAAAGATTTCAAACAAACTTTGTCAAATAAAAACACACACACACAGAGACACACACACACACAGACACACACACACACACACACACACACACACACACAGACACACACACACACACACACACACACACAGACACACACACAGAGACACACACACACACACACACACACAGACACACACACACACACACACAGACACACACACAGACACACACACACACAGAGACACACACACACAGACACACACACATACACAGACACAGACACACACACACACAGACACACACACACACACAGACACACACACACACAGACACACACACACACACACACACACACAGACACACACACAGACACACACACACACAGACACACACACACAGACACACACACACACACAGAGACACACACACACAGACACACACACATACACAGACACAGACACACACACACACAGACACACACACACACACAGACACACACACAGACACAGACACACACAGACACAGACACACACAGACACACACACACACAGACACACACACACACAGACACACACAGAGACACACACACACACAGAGACACACACACACACACACACACTGCCCACAGGATGCTGTTGGCTGGTCATTTCTGGTTGGTGGACTGTTCTCGGTGCAGCAGAGACACTGAGGTGTTTAAACACTCCAGCAGCACTGCTGTGTCTGATCCACTCGTACCAGCAACACACACTAACACACCACCACCATGTCAGTGTGACTGCAGTGCTGAGAATGACCCACCACCCACATCATATCTGCTCTGTGGTGGTCCTGTGGGTGGATTGATGAGAATTCATTGATGCTTTAATTAAAGCAGTAGCAGTGGACTCTCCCAGCAGAACCAGGCTAGTGGTGAAAGTCCAGTAGGAGTCATGAACCTTCTCCAGAACGGTGTGTTTCCCAGGCTGTTGTTGTTCAGCAGTAATGATCATAGGAGTCGTTCCTGGTTTTATTATCCCGGCGGTGCCTAGCACGGAGGCCGCAGCCTGATAACGAAATGACTTTATTGGTTTGAATCAAATCAACAAACACGTCCCTCTGCCGTCCACCTTCACCTCCAGAACCTTCATCTGAAGGGTTCTGATGAGTGTTTATTACTGCTGCTGGGTCTCTATCTTTCTATAATTTCCCTGAAGGAAACCTCCCAAGGGATCAATAAAGTTCTATTCTATTCTATTCTATCTATCTATCTTCCTGTTTGTCCTTCTGTCTGTCCTGTTTAATGTCCTGTTTCCTTCTATTATTTCATAGGTGAGAAATCCGTCTCTCGTTTCTCAGTCACCCATAACTCCTAAGGACATTGTTTACGTTATTACGTAGCATTTCTAGAAGCTCAACTTCACAATCACATTCAGCCAACACACAGCGGCCGCAGCCAATCGGACGGTCTTCTGATTAGTGACCGATACACACCAAGACTGTTGGATTGGTGTAAAGACTGAATAAGAAGACCTTCGACTGACGTAGATCCAGATAAGTAAGCGTTCTGATTGGTGCAGAGGTGGAGGTAGAAGTCTACACAGGTGAACTGAGATGAAAGCAGTTTCCCAGCAGTGTGTGAGTGTTAGTCGGAGACGGCTCCGGGAGCGATTTCCACTCCAGTCTTTATTGCAGTGCCTGTGAGGGAGCTGTAAAGCTGAAGGTCGTACAGTATGGAGCTCCAGTGTCTCTTGGCGGCTGAACGCCAGTAACCCCTTTAATAAACATGTCAAGGACAAGCCAAGAGAGGAGAAGGTTAATGACTGAGGAGTCCGTTACATAACAGGACTTTTATTTCACTCATTTCATTCGTCCTTTTGGTCATGATCCTGAACATCATCTTCTCTTCATCATCAGGGTGTTTGATTTATTACCTGCTGAGGGTTTGAAGAGCAATTTGAATCCCCTGAAGATCCAATGCTGTGATTTAACCACAGACGATCACTCACTCATTCAGTTTTCACTAAATGTAAAGAATTGTGCTGAAATACTGAAGACAGCTGCTCAGAACCTGCCAGATAAGGCCTTTTCCCTTCAACGCCCAGGAGCTGTTTCCTCAAAGAAACGTTACACAACTGAAAAATAACAGATGAAGAAAGGATACCACAGAAACCCCCTGCTGAGTCAGAGGTCACCAGTGCAGGAGAAACTCCCTCAGAGCTGGAGGAAGAAACCTCAGGAGTTTACTATCAATCCCAGTGTCCATGAACTCCTGGATCTTCAGCCTGTAACTCAGCTGAGACATTAATGTCCAAAAGCTGCTGAACAGCTGAGTTTCAGTCCTGAAGACTGAGACAGTGGGAAAAGACTCGTGGGAGAAGACCCCTGCTGAGGTCTTCTGAATTCATCTACCTGCTACACCTTCATCTACCGGCGACACCTTCATCTACCAGCTACACCTTCATCTACCAGCGACACCTTCATCTACCAGCGACACCTTCATCTATCAGCTACACCTTCATCTACCAGCGACACCTTCATCTACCAGCTACACCTTCATCTACCAGCGACACCTTCATCTACCACACAGAAACATCAGGATCACAATCCTCTGATTAAACAAACTGTAATTGTGAATTTCTCGGGGAAATAACACAAATTAAAGCAGCTGAGAGAAAAAATTAAAAGACAAATATTTCATAATTTCATTTAAATTTAAGAGAATAGAAAAATACTTTTGAAAAGAAACACAAATCAGAAATATATACAAATAACAAAGAATGAACCTTAAAATAGTAAATAAAATATTCTTTTGTAGATAAGGGTTCATTCATAATTCCAGACCAATTGTTTACATCGTAACTTTAGACAAAGTTTAAGAGGAAATAAAGAGAAAAAACAAACAAAAAGAGACATTTTTAAGAAAACAGAATAAAATAAAATGATCAGAAAAAAAACCAGGAAAATTAGGAAACAAATTTAAATAATAAATCATTCTGAGATGATATTTATTCCAACAAACGCAAATGAAACATATGGTTCTGCTAAAGCTGGTGCTGAGCAGGGTGGGAGGACTGGACTGGACTGGACTGGACTGGACCATGCTGTACTGGACTGGACTGGACTGTACTAGACTGGACTGTACTAGACTGGACCAGACTGGACTGGACTGGACTGGACTGGACCGGACCGGACTGGACCGGACTGGACTGTACTAGACTGTACTAAACTGGACTGAACTGGACTGTACTGAATTGTACTGGACTGGACTGGAATGGACTGGACTGTACTAAACTAGACTGGACTGAACTGTACTGGACTGTCTTCATGCACTCACTTTACCTTGTGGCGCCTCCTGGTGGTCAGAATCATCATGTTTTGATGTTCTGAGGAGGCGTGACACACAGACACACACACACAGACACACTCTCTCACACAAACACTCTCTCTCTCTCTCTCTCTCTCTCACACACACACACACACACACACACACACACACACACAGGGAGTAGTGTTTCCTGGTAGAGCTGGGTGGTGTGTATGTCTCTCTCGGATCACTTTCACTTTCACTTCTCTAAAGCTACGGAGCTTCATCATCATCACCTTCATCACTGATCTGCCGCTCAGTGTGTGTGTGTGTGTGTGTGTGTGTGTGTGTGCTGATGGACGGAGCTCGAGCTCAGAGATTAGTAACCGTCCACCGAGAGGTTCTGTTGGAGCACGTGAAGAACACACAGTGTGTTCTAGATAACCTGAAGATCAATGGATTCATCTGTAACGAGGACATCGAGATCATCCAGCAGGCGACCACCAAGACCCACCAGGTACACACACACTCTCACTATCACTCACTCACTCACTCACTCACTCTCTCTCTCTGTCACACACTCTCTCTCTCTGTCACACACTCTCTCTCTCACACACACACACACTCTCTCTCTCTCTCTCTCTCTCTCACACACACTCTCTCTCACACACACTCTCTCTCTCTCTCTCTCACACACACACACTCTCTCTCTCTCACACACACACACACTCTCTCTCTCTCTCTCTCACACACACATAAATTGCTTCAGAGCTGTTGTTTTGAACTCCTGTGGCAGTGTATTATGTGGTGGAGGAAGGTGTTACGGTGACTCCTGAAGGTGCTGAGTACAGGACTTTCACAGTAGAAGAATGCTCCACGACTCCAGTCTGAACAACCTTCTTGAACCTTCTCTTCAACCTCCCTGACTAACTACCACAATCACTCCGTTTGGCCGGGCAGCAAGCTCTACTAAGAGTCCTGGTGTTTCAAAATGTCTTCCATTTACAGATGATGGAGCCACTGTGCTCATTGAGATCTTCAGTGCAGCAGAAATGTTTCTGTACCTTCTCCAGATCTGTGTCTCCATACAATCCTGTCTCGGAGGTCTACAGACGGTTCCTTAGACTTCATGTCTTGGTTTATCTCTGGCCTGCACTGTCTACTATGATACTTTATATAAACAGGTGTTTCTTTCCAAATCATGTCCAATCAACTGAATGGACCACAGGTGTCCAGTCAAGCTGTAGAAACATCTGATGGAGGATCAGTGGAGACAAGATGCACCTGAGTTCAATTTTGTTTGTACGTTATATTTTTGTGTTTTATTTTTAATAAATTTGAAGATTTCAACAAAGCTTTTTCACTTCATCATCATGTGGTTTTGAGTGTAGAATTTAGAGTGAACACATTTTGGAATTGTTGAAGAAAAAGTGAAGCTCTACACAAAGACAATTTTCAAACAGTCTTGTTTACTGATGAGTGCTATGCAATCCTGGATGGTGCAGATGGACGGAGTAAAGGATTACTGGTGGATGGCCACCATGTCCCAACAAGACTGTGACATCAGCATGGAGGTGGCAGTGTCATGATTTGGGCCGGAATCACGGGGAGAGTCCTGGTAGATCCCTTTAGGGTCCCTGAAAGTGTGTAAATGACCCCAGTTTCTGACTGACCACTTTCAAAAAGTGAGCTTCCATAACAAAATCATCTTCCTGCATGACAACGAACCATCGTCATTGGCTGCTATGGGCGTAAACGGAGAGAAACTCATGGTGTGTCCACCATCCTCCCCAGACCTCAGCCCTACTGACAACCTCTAGAGTGACATCAAGCAGACTATCTACGAGGGTGGGAGGAGGTTCATGTGAACAGCAGCTGTGGGAGGCTGGTCTGATGTCCTGCAGAAACGGTCCAAAAACTCAAGTCCTATGTTCACATGTAACTTGGCCAGTTCAGATGTTTTTGATTTTTGATTTCAGTAATATGACTCTTAATGCTGCAAATTCAGTACATGACCATTTTCAGACTTCCAGACCATTCTATTCTGAACTGTCCTCTTACTGTCCTCTTACTGCCTCTCCTGCTCTGTAGGAATCAGTGATGTTCATGTTCAGAATGATCAGCAGCTGCTGAGAGGAGTGCTCCTCTGAGTCAGTTTGTGAATCACTGGACAGTGACTTACTGACATGCTTACGCAGCAAATTCTATAACCACAACAGGATTTCTATCATGGAAACTGACCCACAAGATGAGTGACTGTGAGAAATATGGCACAAACAGCATGACTAAACATTTAGAAAACGTAGTCCAGATAAGCCAAACCACCCAGACATCATATGAACCACCTGTCTCATAACCAGGGGCATGCAGACAGGGAGTGGAGACCTGGGGCCCAAAGCGTTTCTTTCAGTCAGTGCGGGGACGGTCCCCACTTCCTTTGTTTGAAAGGCAGTTGTTTCATTGTTTCAGAAGGTAAGAGTGGGGGACGGGGTAGGTAAGCCTAGTACCACCCCTGCTCATATAGATATAGATATGTATACAAAGTGGTTCTTCTATGACATCACTTAAAAAGAACCCTTTGAAGTGCCTCACTGATGTTGCATTTGTTTCTAAACAGGTCCGCAAAATTCTGGAGCTGGTCCAGAGCAAAGGAGAAGAAGCTTGTGCATATTTTATTCATATTCTCCACGAGGCGTACGATGCGTACATCGACCTTCGGCCTTGGTTCAAGAGTATCGAGTACAAGCCCGCCAACTCGGTCAGAGAAATTCCGGTGATCAACACAGACCCGAGTAAGTGCTGGATCATCATCTCAAAAGAGTTCATAGGAGCTGGAAATGGTCAGGGCAGGGTGTCTTACAGAAGTGTTCTTCATCATTCTTCAAGTTTGTTTCTGCTATTTAGAACCAAGACAACTTAGAGAACCAGTTCATTTACACCAATCAACCATAACATTATGACCACCTTCTTGCTTCTATAGTCACTGTCCATTCTATTAGCTCCTCTGACCATACAAGAGTGGATCAGACACAGCAGAGCTGCTGGAGTGTTTAAATCCCTCAGTGTCATGAGGACAGTCCACCAATCAGAAACGTCCAGCCGACAGCGTCCTGTGGGCAGCGTCCTGTGAGCACTGATGAAGGACTAGAGGACGACCAACACAAACTGTGCAGAAACAGATGAGCTTCTGTCTCTAACTTTACATCTACAAGGTGGAGACACTCGGTAGGAGTGTCTGATAGAGTGGACAGTGAGTGGACACAGTGTTTAAGCACTCCAGCAGCACTGCTGTGTCTGATCATCTTGTACCAGCTGTAATGGTTAACAGGATTTTGTTTAAGTGGTTGCTGCTTACCATGGTGTCTCAATTGAGTGCTGGACTAGCAACCACTTTGACACAGTCTAGTAACCACTTGGGACACCATAAACAACCATTAATCAACCAGTAAACAACATTCTGTCAATCAGTGGATCCCATAGCAACCAGTTAGAAAATCTTAGAAACTATTAAGGACCGACTGAAGGTTTGACTCTCTAAAAGTCTAATTTGTTCACAGTCAGTAAATACAGTGAGAAGCTGAGGCAAGAGCTCGGGAGAGACACTCGATTTCTCACCTCGTATGCACAGCGGGAGGAAACCCTACTGGAGGAGCTTTACACTGACACACAGATGGAGCTGCTAAACGATAGAGGTGAGAGCTTGGGCTACCTGGAGAACGTGGATGGAATCCTTGGAGAGCAAGGCGTGTTCAACAAGCAGGCAGAGACTGTTTTTATCACAGGGGACGCTGGCGTGGGCAAGTCCATTCTGCTCCAGAAACTCCAGAACCTGTGGTCTGAAAGGGAATTAAACACTGGAGCAAAGTTTTTCTTCAAGTTCCGGTGCAGGATGTTTAGTACCTTTAAGGAGACAGATGAAATCTCTGTGAAGGATCTAATTTTCAAGCACAACTGCTATCCAGATGGAGACCTGGACAATGAGGTCTTTGGTTACATCCTCCGGTTTCCAGAGACTGTCCTTTTCACTTTTGATGGATACGACGAAATCCAGATGGACTTTGATATGGACAATGTGCCAGAAGTAGTTTCACCTGAAGAGAAAACCCACCCACTTCTGATTCTTATGAACCTGCTTTGTGGAAAGCTTCTCAGAGGTTCTCGCAAGATTCTGACCGCACGCACCGGCACAGAGATTCAGAGCAGAATCATCAGAAAGAAGGTTGTTCTTAGAGGTTTCTCACCAAACCATCTCAGAAGTTACATGGCTTTGCATTTCCCTATGCAGGAACACAGGGAAGTGGTGTCTGTGCAGCTGGATGCAAACCCCCACCTGTGTGGCCTTTGCTCCATCCCCCTGTTTAGCTGGATCATCTTCAAGAGCTTTAAGCACTTTCAGTCAGTGTATGACAAATTCGAGCTCCCAGAGTCTTGCATCACGCTCACTAATGTATTCCTCTTGCTCTCTGAAGTGTTCCTGGGCCATATCAAAAGGCCGGGCCTCCTGAAGAGGAGCACACGGTGCACTGCGGACACCTTCAAATCCGGCCTAAAGATGCTCTCGACATATGCAAAGTTGGCTCTTCTGGGCCTGGAGAAGAGCAGTTTTGTTTACAGTCAGGAGGAGGTGACATCCTGTGGACTGAGTGAGGAGGATCTTCAGATCGGGTTTCTGAGGCCAGTCGGTCACTACGATGCTTGCGGAGAAAGTGCTACCTTTGAGTTTCTCCATGTGACACTGCAGGCATTCCTGACTGCCTTTTCTCTGGTGCTGGACTGTGACGTGAGTCCTGAAGGGATCCTTAAGTTCTTCACCAAGTGTGAGTACAAGAAGACGTCTCACTTTCCCTGTTTCTCATGTATGTGTACACCCTCCCACAGCAGAGATACAGATCCTTTCCTGACTAAAGAACACTTTCAGTTTACAAACCTCTTCCTGTGTGGCCTCCTGTCCAAACCCAACACTGCTCTCCTGGAGCACCTTGTACCCCCACTCAACCTGAAGAAAAAACGTGTGGCCTTGAAATCCTACCTGTCCAGCAGTGTGAAGACCCATCTCAGGGGCCTTCCCCGGTACCCCAGCACTGACATCGAAGGCAGCAAGGTGCACGTAATGCCCAACTTCCTGTGGATTCTGCGGTGCATCTTTGAGACCCACAGCGAGGACGTGGCTCGGCTGACGGCCAAAGGCATCTCTGCGGATTACATCAAGATAGCTTATTGTAACATCTACTCAGCCGACTGCAGCGCCCTGAACTTTGTGCTGCATCACCACAGGAAGTCTCTGGGAGTCGACCTGGACAACAATAACATCAGTGACTATGGAGTGAAGCAGCTGGTGCCCTCCTTCAGCAAAATGACCGTGGTAAGGTAAGGGAAAAGGACTGGACAAATCAGAGTTTCTACTGAACCCTAAAGGTCCAACACCTCCGTTCCTCTGAACAGCTACTCAGTACTTTATTGGTTCAAAGGGTTAATTCAGTGTCATTCTGCTGCCATCAACATAATTTAATATAACAGCGTAACGATTTCAATCCAAATAAACGTCTTCAATCATTTCTACTGGATTAAATAACGTATACCGTAAAGGATGGCTATGGTCCAATCCTGTGAAGACAAATCTGTGGGAATGAGGGTTAAATACCTCCTTTGATTTTGGAAATCGTCATTGAATTGAAAAGTGTGTTTCAACTTTAGCTTCACACATTTTGGAGATCCTTTCATTTTCAGGGGTGCCCACACTTTTGCATGCCATGAATAAGAAATTTAAATGTAAGTAAAAGTAAAGGATGTAGAAAAATTAAAAAGTAAGAACACAGTTTATAGAACATCTTATCTACCTTCTGCGTCCCATGAGGACGTTCTTACCCCACCACCCCGTCTCCTCCCTGCTAAGGTTGTGTCTTCCAGCCTGGTTGTGATCTTCAGCGCTTCATTTCATATCTAATGTCACTGGCTGTGCTTTTATTCACGCTGTCTTTCAGATTTTGTGTGAATCAGCTCACAGACATCAGCACTGAGGTTTTGTCCAAGGAGCTGATCAGACACAAAATCGTCAGGGTTCTGGGGTAAGTTGACCCAAAGGTTTGGTCAGTATATTAATGTACAATAGAGGTGTTTTTATATATATATATACAGTCTATATACTATCTGTGTATGATGATGTAATCCTCTCTCCTCTTCTTTATTAAACACAGACTCTACAAGAATCACATCACAGATGTTGGAGCCAAATTCGTGGCACAGATCATTGAAGAATGTCCTCATATCATGACTGTGAAGTAAGAAAATAATAATAATAATAATAATAAAAACATTCTGAAGAAAGGCTGACACAGGAAAGTCGTCGTAGTGGTGAATATCGAGCGTGCAGACGGGTTTGAATCTTCTAGAACATCATTAAATGAAGTGTTTGTGCAGGCTGGGCTGTAACCGTATCACCGCTGTGGGTGCCGGGTTCCTCGCGCAGGCTATTAAGAAGAGCAAATCTATCTTTGATGTGGGGTAAGACACACGTCTCACACACCCGTGAAAATCAGCTGCAGTTAAAAGTGGGAGACTGTAGTGTTCTTGCACTCTGTCTGTTAGAATGTGGGGGAACAGCATCGGAGACGAAGGCGCAGCTGCTTTTGCTGAAGCGATAAAGAATCACCCTAAACTCACAAACCTCAGGTAAGCTCCACCCCTTTATCAGCACCTCCACCCTTCACTTCTTCTTCAGATTTAATGTGAATACATACAATCAAACACCCACTACTTTATCCACTGTGAATGATTCAGTGTCCACTGTGAATGATTCAGTGTCCACTGTGAATGATTCAGTGTCCACTGTGATGATTCAGTGTCCACTGTGAATGATTCAGTGTATCCACTGTGAATGATTCAGTGTCCACTGTGAATGATTCAGTGTCCACTGTGAATGATTCAGTGTCCACTGTGAATGGTTCAGTGTCCACTGTGAATGATTCAGTGTCCACTGTGAATTATGTTTACTTTGGTGTAGATGTATGAATATCTGAGTGTAGAAGCAGATCATAACTTAGTGGAAGTGCGTGTTTAAAAACAGAGCTCATGTAACTCTCAGTTCCCTTTTTCGTGGTCAGCCTCTCTGCCAATGGCATCTCGTCTGAGGGTGGGAGACGTTTAGCCCAAGCCCTGAAGGAGAACTCCAGCCTTCACATCTTTTGGTGTGTTTCACAATTAACACCCCTTGATACATTAACATCACGCAGATTCATCACACGACCACACCCTCACTCACTTCAACGCTGGCTGTTCGGTCTTTTAAAGGTTGATTCAGAACAGAATTTCGGACGACGCCGCGTCGGACCTGGCCGAAGCTTTGAAGAGTAACTTGGCGCTCACACACCTCATGTAAGCCGTACTGCTTTGACGTGATCTTTGGAAGTAGAGCTGAAATAGAAACAGTTCATACTGTGGAAGAAGACATGCAGGAAACCCCTAACTGGGGTGGGTGCTGTCAGGGTGTCCTAAGCAGTAAACGGTGTAGGGCCCTGATGATGTTCATGTTCTTAATGTTACATAATCTTTTTAGAAATACACTCATATTTTGAAAATCTCCCACCTGCCATCAACGACTGGACATTTACATGGTCCTGTTACTGTTATGATCACAGTACACCTGAGCATTACAGAGGACGGGATGGTCCAGTCTTCCCTCTTCTGTAGTGCATGAGAAGGACGAGGCTCCCCCTCCTGAGCCTGGTTCCTCCCAAGGTTCCTTCTGCAGTTCTGAGGGAGATTTTCTTGCCGTGCTGTGTAATTATTCAGATGTGGATCCTTTTATTGGATTTTTAAATTCAGTTTGTATTTGCTGTTACAGGTTGATTGATAATCAGCTGACTGTTCGCGGAGCCCAAATGCTGGCTGAAGGTTTGGCTAAAAACACATCTGTGAAAGAAATCAAGTAAGTAAAGATTTACAGCTCTGTCACTCTCAGCCCTGTCACTCTCAGCCCTGTCACTCTCAGCTCTGTCACTCTCAGCCCTGTCACTCTCAGCTCTGTCACTCTCAGCTCTGTCACTCTCACTCTCAGCTCTGTCACTCTCAGCTCTGTCACTCTCAGCCCTGTCACTCTCAGCCCTGTCACTCTCAGCTCTGTCACTCTCAGCTTTGTCACTCTCAGCTCTGTCACTCTCACTCTCAGCTCTGTCACTCTCAGCCCTGTCACTCTCAGCCCTGTCACTCTCAGCCCTGTCACTCTCAGCTCTGTCACTCTAAGCCCTGTCACTCTAAGCCCTGTCACTCTCAGCTCTGTCACTCTCACTCTCAGCTCTGTCACTCTCAGCCCTGTCACTCTCAGCCCTGTCACTCTCAGCTCTGTCACTCTCAGCTCTGTCACTCTCAGCTCTGTCACTCTCAGCTCTGTCACTCTCAAACCTGTCACTAGTGTCTTGTTCTATTGGCAGTCCCCTGTTCTTTATCAGGCATCGTTTCTGATCTGCATTCATTCTTATGAAAAGTAAAATGATTAGTATCACTTTATGACACTGTAACAGTTTTAAATCCGTATCCTTCAGTGATGACTGTTCATAAATGTACAGTGTAGTTGTTACACATGAATTCATACAATGGAATTATTACAAGCATAGAAAAATGAGGTGTAGATGGTCTGATTCTGGATAGTGATTAGTGTGAGTCAGGGAGACTACATTCAGAGCTTATTCTGGTTGTCTGACCACTAACTTACTTAGACTTAGTTCCTCCCATTACGACTGGACCATCGGTCAACAAGGTGTCTCCAACTATCTTGGTCCAAAGCTACTGCCTGTCCAGTCTATTTGTTACACATGCATTCATACATTGGAATTATTACAAAAATGGGGTGTCTGACCACACCTGAATTTAAACGCCGAGAGTGCTGAAAGCTCCCCGCAGCCGAAGGCCTGTAGACACGGTGTTACTCAGGGTGTAGTATGTAGCATGTAAATCCTGTAGTTCCTGAAGTTCTCATCGTTCTTGCCTCCTTTCCCACAGCGTGACAGGAAACCAGGTGTCTGCAGAGGAGGAGCCGCTGTTCCAGAGTGAGAAGAGGCTTCGCTTTCACTGAGAACCAGGACAACAGAACCGGGTCCAACAGAGCAACCACTGTCACCTACAGACTCTGTCTCACACAGGAAGAGTGAACACTGCTGTACTGCAAAGAACATTGTTTATTTAACGCCAAACTCGTTTACAGAATGTTTACATGAAATGATGGTAAACACACTCATTAAACTGCACTCTGAACTGAGAGTTCTGCTACGGTTCCTCACCGTCTTCACTGCAGCACCACTCCATCAGGTTTGACCCAGTTCACTTTAACCCAGTTCACTTTAATCCAGTTCACTTTAATCCAGTTCACTTTAATCCAGTTCACTTTAAAAGTTCACTTTAACCCTGTTCACTTTAATCCAGTTCACTTTAACCCAGTTCACTTTAATCCAGTTCACTTTAAAAGTTCACTTTAAAAGTTCACTTTAACCCAGTTCACTTTAATCCAGTTCACTTTAATCCAGTTCACTTTAACCCTGTTCACTTTAACCCTGTTCACTTTAATCCAGTTCACTTTAACCCAGTTCACTTTAATCCAGTTCACTTTAGCAGTTCACTTTAAACAGTTCACTTTAATCCAGTTCACTTTAATCCAGTTCACTTCAGCAGTTACTTTAAAGTTCACTTTAACCCTGTTCACTGAATCACAGTCCCTCGGTGATTCTGAAGGGAGCATTTCAATCAAAACACACTGAAATGTTTAAAGGTGGTTAAGATTTTTGCTCAGACAATAAATCAAGCTCAACCCCCCCCACTCTGAATGTGTTCCAGCCTCAGCCCTCCCCCACTCTGAATGAGTTCAGCTCAACCCCTCCCCACTCTGAATGAGTTCAGCTCAACCCCTCCCCCTCTGCAGATGTTCAGCTCAACCCCCCCCACTCTCTGAATGAGTTCAGCTCAACCTCCCCCCCCACTCTGGAATGTGTTCAGCTCAACCCCTCCCCACTTTTTCTGAATGTGTTCAGCTCAACCCCCCCACTCTGAATGAGTTCAGCTCCAGCCCCTCCCCCTCCTGAATGTGTTCAGCTCAACCCCCCCACTCTGAATGAGTTCAGCTCAACCCCCCCCCACTCTGAATGAGTTCAGCTCAACCCCCCCACTCTGAATGTGTTCAGCTCTAACCCCCCACTCTGAATGTGTTTCCAGCTCAACCCCCCCACTCTGAGAGTTCAAGCCCCCTCCCCTCTGAATGTGTTCAGCTCGGCCCCCTCCCCACTCTGAATGTGTTCAGCTCAACCCCCCACTCTGAATGTATTTCAGCTCAACCCCCCCTCTGAATGTGTTCAGCTCTAACCCCCCCCACTCTGAATGTGTTCCAGCTCTATAATCCCCACTCTCAGATATTGTTCAGCTCTAATCCCCCACTCAGATATGTTCAGCTCAACCCCCCCCCCCTCTGAATGTGTTCAGCTCAACCCCCACTCTGAATGTGTTCAGCTCTAACCCCCCTCTGAATGTGTTCAGCTCTAATCCCCACTCTGAATATGTTCAGCTCAAATACATACTCTGAATGTGTTTCAGCTCTAATCCCCCACTCTGAATGTATTTCGCTCTAACCCCCCCCCCACTCTGAATATGTGTTCAGCTCAACCCCCCCTCTGAATGAGTTCAGCTGCCGCCCCTCCCCCACTCTGAATGTGTTCCAGCTCCAACCCCTCCCCCACTCTGAATGTGTTCAGCTCCAGCCCCCCCCCACTCTGAATGTGTTCAGCTCCTTCCCCCACTCTGAATGTGTCTTCAGCTCTAACCCCCCCCACTCTGAATGTGTTCGCTCCTAATCCCCCCACTCTGAATGTGTTTCAGCTCTAATCCCCCACCCCACTCTGAATGTGTTCAGCTCAACCCCCCCCCCCCCCTCTGAATGTGTTCAGCTCAACCCCCCCACTCTGAATGTGTTCCAGCTCTGTCCCCCCTCTGAATGTATTTCGGCTCTAATCCCCCACTCTGAATGTGTTCAGCTCTAATCCCCCACTCTGAATGTGTTCAGCTTCTTCCCCCACTCTGAATGTGTTCGCTCAACCCCCCCACTCTGAATGAGTTCAGCTCAACCCCTCCCCCCCCACTCTGAATGTGTTCAGCTCAACCCCCTCCCCACTCTGAATGAGTTCAGCTCAACCCCCCCCCACTCTGAATATGTTCAGCTCAACCCCCCCTCTGAATGTGTTCAGCTCTAACCCCCCACTCTCTGAATGTGTTTAGCTCCTAATCCCCCCCACTCTGAATGTGTTCGCTCTAATCCCCCCCCACTCTGAATGTGTTCAGCTCAACCCCCCCCCCTCTGTGATAGTGACAAAGCTCCAGCCCCCCCCCCTCTGAATGTATTTCAGCAGCTCTAACCCCCCACTCTGAATGTGTTCAGCTCTAATCCCCCCCACTCTGAATGTGTTCAGCTCTAATCCCCACTCTGAATATTAGTTCAGCTCAACCATCATGAAGAACTGTGTCTGATGGTAGAGTCCAGCATTCCTTTTGAATTAAGGCTCAGAGATGTGGCACTATTGCACAAGTACATTTGGTGAAATGTTCACACTGAGCAGCTACATAAACCACACTCACATTCTGGGACGGTAGACGGTCCAGACCGGAGACAAGCCAAGAGGATGCTTGTGAGTGGGGAGTGCTGCCACTGCCATGGAGACATCCACAGGTAACAGGTAGGCGTGGGCTGGGGATGCAGTATAACTGATTTAATGGTTGGCGCAGTGTGGGGGGGAGGGGCCATCAAAGGCCAGTTTCCCTTTCCATCCCCTTCCCCTGACCAGCCCTTGGGATCTGAAGATGAAGGCACTAGCGGACACAGTCGTGGGAGGGCCACCTCCCTCTCAGAGGGGCATACCAGCGTACATTAATGTAGCCTGTCTGCAGAATGATTGTACTTAGATCATTCTCAGGTGCTGTGTCTAAGTGATCTCTAATGGTTGTGAAGTATTTCTAAGTGGTTTCTGAGGGGACGGTTCATAAAGGGTGTATGAAGTGTTTGCCAGAATGGTTCTAGGTGGTTGCTCTGGGAATCTCTACTTGCTGACAGAGTGTTGCTGATTGCAACTGTCACCTTTTGGCTGCTCAAAAGAGACTTGATTGATGGATTGATTGCTGTGGTGTCCCAGGTGGTTGCTAAGATGTCCCTCTCTAATGGATCACTAATGGTTGCTAAGGTTTTCGAGGTGGTTTCTAAGGGATCTCCTGCAGGTGATGGAGCATTGCTTGCTGGTTGCTATTGGACCTGTAGTGGTTGTAATGTTGGAAATCCCTACTTGCTGACAGACGCTGCTCGAGAGAGACTCAGACCAGGATCTCCGTAAAGCTGCTTTGTTGAAAGTGCTACGCAAATAAACTTTGCTTGGTTGATTGATTGCTATGGTGTATCAAGTGGTTGCTAGGATGTTTCGAGGTGGTTGCTATGGGGCCCCCTCACCATCGGCTTGCTCTCCCTTGGGGGGTGGGTAGATGGCGCTCTTCCCCACATCACATAAGTGTGCTGCTGGTTGGTGCAGGCGTCTGCTGTCCACTATGTCAGAACCGGGGATCCGCGTTCTCCTCCAAGCGCAATGGCTGCCTGGCAACGATACAAATGGCGGCAGTTCGAAAAGAGGATGTAGGCATCCCGTCACAGGAAACGTGGACGATTTCTCCCCCTGGTGCCGAAAGCAGACACGTGATGTGGGAGACAGCTCAGGGGGGAGGGTCATTGGCATGTCTAAATTAGTAGAAAACTAGAAAAGTTGGCATGAACAATAATTAAAAAAAAGGTGGTTGCTATGGGATCTCTTGTGGTTGCTACGATGTTTCTAGGTGGTTTCAATTGTATACTGAGAGCTAAACAGAGTGTTGCCAAGTGGTTGCTTTTATGTTTTCAGTGGTTGCTAGGATGGGTGGAGCCTATGGGATATTTAATAGCTGATTTCTAGGTGCTTTCGATGTGATCTGTTTGAAAGGTTTCCTCCACTTTCTAAAGTAGTGACGACGGTAATTACAGATACAGCAGACACCAATGAGGATGATACTGGATTACCGGTTTAAAGTTCTCCGGGTTTAGAGTCAGTGTTGAATTGTGATGAAATGACGGACTGCTGTAATCGGCTGTCGTCCACAGATACATATTAGCACACGCTACCGTGTGAGGATCAGCCCTGGGTGTTTAGGAGTGTTGGGTGGGCGGAGCCTAATAAAAGCAGCAGGATTGCAGGTACCTCCTCTGTAGCACAGTGTCTTCGAGACCATATACCTATGAAGAGCCTGAGAGGACACAGCGTCCAGTTTCAGAAGCACCTCAGAGACAACCGCTGAGCCTGGCGGCAGGGGAGGCGTGGTTTAGAGGAAGAGCGGGCACACACAGGCATTTCCCTAAAGTTGCTTCAGTCTCTGTTGGCACTCTGGCGTTGATATGGCAGCTGGTGTAGACGGTGCTGACCCTCCCTGTCCAACAGCGACAGGGACCGGGGAGGGGATTTCACAGAGCACATTACCGCTCGTCACCAGCACAGGAGCCGCCAGCGTACCTGACACAGCAGAGTTCATAAGATCATAAACAGTGCTTCATTTTTTCACTTCACTCCCACTTTTACTACTAAAACTAGTTTCTAATCTGGACTGTAAAACACAAACACACACACAAACACACACACAAACACACACACACACACACAAACACACACACAAACACAAACACACACACACACACACACACACACACACACACACACAAACACACACACACACACACACACAAACACAAACACACACAAACACACACACAAACACAAACACACACAAACACAAACACACACACACACACACAAACACACACACACACACACACACAAACACAAACACACACACACATACACACAAACACACACAAACACACACACACACACACACACACCCCACACAAAAACACACACACACACACACACACATACACACACACACACACACACCCCACACGCTTGGGCTATAACACACACACACACAAACACACACACAAACACACACAAACACACACACACAAACACACACAAACACACACACAAACACAAACACACACAAACACAAACACACACACACACACACAAACACACACACACACACACACACAAACACAAACACACACACACATACACACAAACACACACAAACACACACACACACACACACACACCCCACACAAAAACACACACACACACACACACACATACACACACACACACAACACACACACACACACACAAACACACACACAAACACAAACACACACAAACACACACACACACACACACACACACACACACACCCCACACGCTTGGGCTATAACACACACTAGGTAGTGGTATTTGGAACACAAATGTGGAAATGAAAAGGTGGACAGTTTTCTTTTTTTAAACACAAGATCTTTAAACCACAGTCTCCAGTTCTAGATCATTCTCACCTGTGAAGGTTTTAATCAGAAGGATGTTCTGGACACCACCTGTTCACCTCGAACCACTCGTCAATGCAGCTGTGTGGGAGGAGTCAAAACAATATAATGGGGTTTGGCCCCACCCATTCAGCCTACTGCAGTTTAGCCCCACCCATTCAGCCTACAGCAGTTTAGCCCCACCCATTCAGCCTACAGCAGTTTAACCCCACCCATTCAGCCTACAGCAGTTCCACCTATTCCACAGTGTTCCAGTCTGAGCTGCTTTTTGAATAAGAATCAGAACAAAGCTCTTTTACATACATGAGATTTAAAGACACAGTGTTACCTTTTATGGTAGATGCAAAGGCAGGGCAGGCGTGCGATGGTGTTGCCCTGCTGAAGCTCCTCAAGACATATTGCACATTCTCCAGCCTCCTTCAACAGAACATCCTCTGAGAGCAAAGAACCAGATATATGGTCAGATCTGCAATCAAGCTCTCTCTTCACAAAACAACTGTAATTTACTCCAGAGACGTCAACGTTACGGGGGAATCACATTTCTAAACACAGGAAATTGTGTTACAGTGTTTCAGTAATGATTACACCATCAGGAGGACACGCCGAAACCACATCATCCAGCAGAATAACCCCTTCACCTGCAGCAGCTGCACCATGCTGGATGGTGTGGGTGAACCTCTAACACTGCCCTACTGAACGCTCCTGATCGCAGGTCATTTTCATACTTGTACTGTTTTTAATCAGATTTGGAGAAACTGGAGGAAACACACAATTCACTTCATAAAACACAACATGTGTTATATACGATGTAATTCTCTACTGTATACCGATATATCAGGGGTAACTCTGCACACACTGTCCATTCTATCAGCTCCTCTGACCAGACAGGAGCACTTTGTACTTCTGTATTAACAGTCTGAACCCGGTGATGTCCCGGCCGGTGCACACCACCCTCTGTAGAGTTCTCCTTTCGAGAGCAGTGCACCTCAGGATACAGGTATTCAACAAACCCTCTACAGCCTTCTGAGTTCTATGTTCTGACCATGTAAGCTCCTCTGAAATGTAAACACCAAAGAACGTGATGCTGCTGACCCTCTCCACAGTGATGGAGAACACTCTCTGTCCTGTTTCCTGAAGTCCACTATCAGCTCCTTGGTCTCAATATCAAGGGACTATATCATGCTGGTGCAAAAATAAATAAATAAATGAAAATAAACACACACACACACACACACACACACACACACACACACACACACACACACACCACTTTTGTCCAAAGGTCATGTTTCCAGAGGAATCTCCAGGGGAATAGATTTCCACAGTTACTGTGTACAGTTACTCTCAGTGGCCAGCAGAGGGTGATGATTAACCACAGGTGAAAAGAACCTCTCAGGCCTGCTCTTTGGAATTCCTCTGGAAGCACGAGGAAAACGTTCCCTGTGATTAAAAAAAACTCAGTAACGGTGACTTGCAAAAACCGATTTCCCAGCTGTGACGAATGAGGATCATGTCAAACTATGAACTTACAGCTTATTCTAACCACTCTGACTTCAGTGCCTCTACAGTCTGACCGCTCTGACTTCAGTGCCTCTACAGTCTAACCGCTCTGACCTCAGTACCTCTACAGTCTGACCGCTCTGACCTCAGTACCTCTACAGTCTGACCGCTCTGACCTCAGTGCCTCTACCATTATAAAAATAACATGTCACACTCACCGTTATATGTCACTCTTGGTTTCATCAAACACACCATAAGGTGGAGGTCCATCTCATCTGATGAGACAGCTTTGGAGCAGACTGGACACTTCACTCCTGCAGTCAGTCACACACACACACACACACACACACACACAGAGGAGTGTGAGTTAGACAACTGTATTCTTCTTCTTCTTTCGGCTGCTGCCTTTAGGAGTCACCACAGCAGGTAATCAAATTTATGATCTGCATTATAAGTTTTACGCCGGATGCCCTTCCTGACGCAACCCTCACCATTTATCCGGGCTTGGAACAAGAACCACCAGAACCACCAGTGCACCCCTAATGTCTGTATTAAACTATATTATATTAACACCTGAATATTCTATATTCCCATCATTCTGAACACGTCCCACACGCCCACCTAATTCAAACAATTCAACCTTTTCTAAAAAGTTTCATTTCTTAAATTGAACTAAAATCAATACAAGCATCATCAATTTCTATACTTTTTCATATTTCTCTAATGATAACCCTTCTCTAAAGCAGACCTATTCGCAACAATTTTACAGTTCAAAAATTCTCCAACAACATCTGACAACAATCCCCCTCCACTTCAGTCACTGTAGTTCCCAGAATTCCCACTATTTCTACAATAAATGCCTCTCAAATAAACTTCTATCAAATCCACTGATGCTCAACTATTTGCCTTTTATAATCCCAACAATTCCCAACAGTTCCCACACGTCCTCGGACAATGTACAGCCGTGAGTCAGGGCTCTCCTGTTGAATGAATCAGTGATGAGGAAGGCATCCTCAGAACACCGGCCAATCAACACTCGGTCCTCAGAACACCGGCCAATCAACACTCGGTCCTCAGAACACCGGCCAATCAACACTAGGTCCTCAGAACACCGGCCAATCAACACTCAGTCCTCAGAACACCGGCCAATCAACACTCGGTCCTCAGAACACAGGCCAATCAACACTCAGTCCTCAGAACACCGGCCAATCAACACTCGGTCTCAGAGCACCGGCCAATCAACACTCGGTCCTCAGAACACCGGCCAATCAACACTTAATAGACACATAAACCCTGTATAATAATATTTTAGGTGTTAAGCGTGAGAGGATTAGGAGGAACATGAAAAGACTGGAGTCTGGAGGTTGAGCTTCAGGTCTGAATAATTATTGAAAATGCTCTAAACTGCAGAACCGCAACCAAAAGAGGAAGAGAACCACGCAGTGAACAGTGTTCCTCTTCTTCCAGTAAACAGAGAAAAGGGGAAAGGATTTGCTGGTGCATGATGGGAAATGTGGAAGTGAAAGCTTTAAAGTGAGCACAGACGAAGGAGTGAGAGAAACCCAGTCTGTCCTCACTGGTGTCTCTGTGTTTACTGGTCTATGTCTAAGGTCAACTAACAGAGAACAACACACATTACTGCCTTTATCCTTCCTCTGACTGAATGACAATAACAAGCTCTTACAATCTGCCCTGTGAAAGAGCTCACACTCGCGCTCACACTCACGCTCACACTGCAGGTGATACGGTCAAGAGGGCGCTAAGTGGCAGCAGATGCAGTACAGGGCATCAGGAGGACGGTAGGGCAAAGAGGGAAGGGAAGTACAGGGCAGAACAGGGTACCCCGTTGGCAGGGGTAGAGGGTGCTAGAGGCAAGGTGAAACAAGAGGGGGTGGTAAGTGGCATCAGGAAGGGCAGTAGCAGGCAAAAGGGGTATTATGGCAGAAGAGGAGGTTGGTAGAGGAAGGGAAGGACAAAAGAAAGCAAACTGAGCCGATGCGTGGCAGCAGTATTGGCATGTGATGAGGGGAAAGGGTTAGTAGAGACCAAAAGGGGGCACTATGACTGCAGAGGACAGTGGTAAGAGGGAAGGAAGGGCAAAAGAGAGCAATCAGTAGGTAGGCAGTAGGTGGTAGCAGTAGAGGGTGGTGAGGGCAGAAGGGCAGCAGAGGGCAAAAGAGGCAGTAGGTGGCAGCAGTAGAGTGAGCACTCAGGTCGGTAAACCGTGATCCTGCAGTGGGGGTGCAGTTATCATCACTGCTGCAGGACAACATGTGCTTCACATATTCATAAGGTCAGGGGTCACGGGAGCTATGCTGGGTCTCGTTTAGAGACATAGAGCGAGAATAGATCCAGTGTGTATGAGTGTGTGTGTGTGTGTGTGTGTGTGTGTGTGTGTGTCTCATACACACAGCATGTCCAGGCCTTTCCCATGCCCCACATTCCTTACAGGAGCAGACAAATCCACACGGTCTCTCCTGTACTCTGGAATGATGAGAATTCCGCATCCATACACAGGTCTCTACACCTGTCATGTACCTGCACAGATGTTCCACAGCCAGCTGAGACAGTTTGTAACTCCTCCACTGAGTCTTCTAAGGTGCCATATCACTGAGAACTGGTATATCATGGTTGATCATATATAACAAATATACATATATATATATAATGTATAAATAACATGCAAGAGTAAAAATAATGCATGTAATGTATACAGTATAACTCATATATACACCAAAAACAATATCAAATAAATAAAGGGCACATACTGTAAGTACAATAACAGATAAATATTACACAGTGTAAATACTGTATAAAATACAAGTTCTTCAAGTGTTCTTTAGTGAAGAAAATGGTTTAATACACCACCAAAAAGGGTTGAAGCTTGAAATCTTTACAATAGAACCGTAAAAAATACAGTGAATATATACGGGGTAAACAATACAGAGAATGTGTGTACATGGTGGAAATAACACAATGAATGTATACAGTGTAACTAATACAATGAATGTATACAGTGTAAATAGCACAGAGAATGTATACAGTGTAAATAACAGTGCATTTATATGGTCTAAAATACATGGTGAAGGTACACAGTGTAATAACACAGTAAAGGTATATGGTGTATATGGTCTAAATAACATAGTGAAGGTAAACATTGTAAAGAATGTGCTTAAGGTATGCAGTGCATATGGTGTAAATAACACAGTGAAGGCATACAGTGTCTACAGTGTAAATAATGCAGTGAACAAATGTGGTGCATATATACGCTGTGAAGGTAAATGGTGTATATATGGTGTTAATGACATGGTGAATGTACAAAGTGTACACGGTGTAAATAAGATAGTGATGGAATATGGTGTATACAGTGTAAATGACATGATGAAGGTATACAGTGTATTTGTTGAAAATGACATGGTGAAGGTATATGGTGTAAATGACATTGTGAATGTATACGGTGTATATGTTGTAAATGACATGGTTATGGTATACAGTGTTTATGGTGTAAATGACATGGTGAAGGTATACGGTGTAAAGGACATGGTGAAGGTATACAGTGTATACAATGTAAATTACATAGTGAAGGTATACGGTGTAAAGAACAAGGTGAAGGTATATGGTGTAAATAACATCGTCAAGGTATACAGTGCATACCGTGAAAATGACATGGTGAAGGTATACGGTGTAAAGAACATGGTGAAGGTATACGATGGATACGGTGGAGCTGTACTGAACCAAGTGGAGGAGTTTAAGTATCTGGGGTCTTGTTCACGAGTGGGGGTGAGAGGGAGCGTGAGATTGACAGGCGGATCGGTGCTGCCGCCACAGTCATGCGGTCAGTGTATCGGTCCGTTGTGGTGAACATTTACCGGTCAATCTACGTTCCAACCCTCACCTATGGTCATGAACTGTGGGTAATGACCAAAAGGACAAGATTGCGGATACAAGCGGATACAGTGTATACGGTGTAAATGACATGGTGAAAATATGTGGTGTAAATTACATGGTGAAGGTATATGGTGTAAATAACATGGTTAAGATACATGGTGTATACATTGTAAATGACATGGTGAAGGTATACAGTGTAAATGAAATGATGAAGGCACACGGTGTATACGGTGTAAATGACATGGTGAAGGTAGACGGTGTATATGGTGTAAATGTGTAACAGCTGAACTACGAGCTCCAGCTCTGTGGTAGGTGTTTCTAATAAAGTGGCCACTGAGTCCAGGTTTGAGGTAGGTGTCCAGAATAAGGTGAACTCTGCGCAGGCGCATGGAGCTCTTACCTGTGAACAGGTGAGGCGACAGGTCAGCCGGGAGCGAGCCAATCATAAGCCCCGCCCCTCCGACGGTCCCTCTTGCTCCCCCTCCGCTACTGCCTGAGCCCCGCCGCGCGGGGACGCGCACGCGCAAGCTCGACGTCGCTCCGTCCGAGTGCGCGCGCGGCGGTAGGTCGGAGCCCGAGTACGCGCGCGCGCGCCCGTGTGCGGCTTCAGAGGGGCTGCTGGCTTTGGCGCCCATCGCTCAGACACGCACAGCGGCCCGCGCATGACGTAAACACGGGGGGCGGGGTCAGACACTCAGCACACCTGCACTGCGGCAGGCCCCGCCCGCTTCACCCCTCAGCCAATCAGCTGCGGTCGCTCGAGAGCGCCGATACGTGTCATATAGCGTGATAGCCAATCATGGCTCAGGAGGGGCGGTGCTTGGCTTAATACAGGTGTAACCCAAAAATACACACACCTACATATACACTCATACACACTCTCCCTCTCTCTCTCTCTCACACACACACACAAACACACACACACACACCTACATATACACTCACATACACACTCTCACTCTCTCTCACACACACACACAAACACACACACACCTACATATACACTCTCACTCTCTCTCTCTCTCTCTCTCTCTCTCACACACACACACACCTACATATACACTCACATACACACTCTCACTCTCTCTCTCTCACACATACACACACCTACATATACACTCTCTCTCTCTCTCTTACATACACACACACAAACACCACTACACATTCTCACACACACACTCTCACACACACCTACATACACCCCTACACATTCTCACACACCTATACACACATACACTTACACACTCACACACACACACCTATACACATACACTTACACACACCCCCAATTCAATTCATTGTCCCTCTAAATTCTACACACAAAACCCCACGATGACAAAGTGAGAAAAGTTTGTTTGAAATCTTTACAAATGTTTTAAAAATAAAAGTAATAAATATATAATATGAAATAAAACACACACACACACGTCTTCACAGCCTCTGATCAATACTTTGTTGAAGCTCTTTGGCAGAAATTACAGCCTCAAGTCTTTTTGAGTTTGATGCTAAAAGCTTGTCCAATCGACTGAACTGACCACAGTCAATGTGACAGTGAATTACATGGTGATAATGAAGGAAAGGTCTTCTGATGACTCTTCTGTGAAGGTGACGAGTGGAGGAGTTCTCCTTCCTGACCATTTCTTTGGAAAAATACAATATTTCCAATAATACAAATCAGATTTACCCACTGCACGTTTATTCATACCACACTGAACATGCTGAGTCTAGAAGTGATGGGAAATAAATGGTTGTTAATTTAAGGACTTAAATGGAGAATGTAAAATCCTGAGAGTGAGGAAGCCCTTGTTTTCAGTAAATACAGAAGGTTTTGCAGGTAAAGGAGAATAAAATAGAGCAGATATGGATGAAAGCTTCAATTTTAACCAGGAGACTTTAACCAGTAGCATCGTTTGTGGATGTGAGCAGACCAGTAGTAAATCTGTGCATCTGTGCAGTAAAGTTTTATGGAATATTGGGCAGAAAAAGAGGAATTGATTGGAATAAAAATAGAGAGTTTGTTAAAATATTCATTTTAACAACATTAATCTGGAACAATGAAAGCGGGAGGTTACCCTGTCTTTATCGGATCTAAAATAAGGGGAGTGAAGTTAGCAGATGCAAGGCTAGACATGTTAAAACCTAGATCATTAAACCCAGATGGACTGAACTGAAACGGTAAACCATCCATCCATCCATCCATCCATCCATCCATCCATTTTCTGTACCGTTTGTTCCTGAACAGGGTCACGGGCTGGTCACTCACTTTACCCCACGTTTCATTTATAACCCGAAAAGGTGCTGAAATGCTCCACACTATTCAATTACAAATGATCCACGTACAACCAGCATTTCTATTCAGGTCCTTACGGAGCACTGCTTTGAATAAGGAGGACGATCATAACATAACAGACAGTGTCCTGATAGTGATGGAGGACAGGTGAGACTGGACCACCTCGGTGACTTCCACGCTGAGGGCAAAATAATCAGCCACATTAATGTCAACTCTGGACTCTGGAGACGAATAAAAGAGGTGAATCCAGGAAATAAATGTATCACCAAAATCTACTCCTTCTAAAGTACTCCAGTACTCCCACTGTAGCCTATCAAATACCTTCTCAGCATCTAAAGATCACAATTCAGGAAGTGCCGTCGAAGGTTCTGAGTAAATTGTATTGAAAAGTATACGGTAGGGTGCCTTCATAAAACCATACTGCTCTTCAGAGATGATGTGCGGAAGCACAGTAACTTCAGCTGACACCTTTACATCTGCATTACACAGAGATAATGGTCTGGAGGAACCACAGGAGGTTAGATCTTTGTTCCTTTGGAGAAGGAGAGTAATAGTGGTATTTGTGTTGGGCTGCGTCAGTAGGTGGAGAGTTGAAGATCTAATAATAAATGTGAAGAGTCAGAAATGACTCTACTTAAACAGTCCACGTTAAGCGTCTGTCAGTAATCAACTGGGGGGAGAACTTTCTGATCGAGGGGTTATGAGATCTCCACAGATCATGTTGTTTCATAAAATCAGAAAATGTATTAAACATAGCGGATCGAGTCCGATTAGATCAAAACACAATTTGGATCCCCCGCGAGGATCAGCAGGTGAATGTCCAAAATGGGGGTCTTACTCTGTCAGCAAATACCAGCAGATACCAGCAACTATGAGATATCTGCCATTCTTCTCTGAGATAACATCAGCAGATGAGAGCTGAACTCCTTTATTCATTAAATTGTGACTCCCGTAGCCTGAGTGGAGGACTTGACCTGCCCAAGGGAAATGTAACCTGCGGTGATCTTTATCACGAAAAATACTAAATCCAACTTTACATGTTTCAAATGTGTAAAACGTTTAGATCTCTTAACAGCATTACCCGTCCCTCTGTTATTCCAACTCATAAATCTGAGACCTGTGTCTGACCCAGCAATGCTCAGCCATTTCAATGAAAAGCGGTGATGTCCAGCAGAAGCAGAGACTGTGGTCACAACAGTCACACAGGGTCTGATCTGTCTTTGTGTCAGTCCTACCAGCAGCTCTCTCTGAAGGTGTTCTTGGTCTTTGAGACCTTAGCTGGTCTTCCACCACTCCTGTTAACTGTCATTTCTTAATTCCATTGAGTGGGACAGAGCTCTGATAGGATGAAGCATTGTCACAGAGGATCCAGCAGGTGGCAGCACTCACCCACTCCACCTCCAACATCCATCTGAACATCATCTTCAACTCAAATCAAATCAGACAGAACACTTAACACTATGAACACTAATCTCTAAACTCTGTCCTGTATATGAGCAAAATACACCATTATAGAGCGTTATAGAGCGCCCCCTACGCTTCCTGTAGTGTATTACAGTCTGTCAGAATGAGCGTGTGGATCATATGAACATTATAGAGCGTTATAGAGCGCCCCCTACACTTAGAACGCATTGTAATTAATGATTCGTCTATACTGAATACTGAAAGTGTATGGTTAGAACATTGCTCACACTGTCCTACACAGAGGAGATCATTCCTGTAGATGATCATTACTGCAGACCTCCTCAGTGTGCATCCATCTGCACCACCAATAACACAAACATGTGT
This sequence comes from Acestrorhynchus altus, assembly GCA_034509495.1. Classification (NCBI taxonomy): domain Eukaryota; kingdom Metazoa; phylum Chordata; class Actinopteri; order Characiformes; family Acestrorhynchidae; genus Acestrorhynchus; species Acestrorhynchus altus. The sequence goes on along the minus strand of CM067517.1, from coordinate 29,893,258 downwards.
ATGTGTGTGTGTATGTGTGTGTATGTGTGTGTGTATGTGTGTGTATGTGTGTGTGTATGTGTGTGTATGTGTGTGTGTGTGTGTGTGTGTATGTGTGTGTGTATGTGTGTGTATGTGTGTGTATGTGTGTGTGTATGTGTGTGTATGTGGGTGTGTATGTGTGTGTATGTGTGTGTGTATGTGTGTGTGTATGTGTGTGTATGTGTGTGTGTATGTGTGTGTATGTGGGTGTGTATGTGTGTGTATGTGTGTGTGTATGTGTGTGTGTATGTGTGTGTATGTGTGTGTGTATGTGTGTGTATGTGGGTGTGTATGTGTGTGTATGTGTGTGTGTATGTGTGTGTGTATGTGTGTGTATGTGTGTGTGTATGTGTGTGTATGTGTGTGTGTATGTGTGCGTGCTGCGGGTCATTTATGTAATCTCTCCACTGCAGGTCTGGGCCAGAGAACATAAACACAAACCCATCTCCCAGCGCAGGTCCTGATTTAAGGCTCCTGTCCTGCATTTCAGAATCATAACCCTGAACACGTTTCAGACACTTTAGTCATCAAGTCTTTGAAGCCACACATTAACTGGAGATATTTCTTACCAGATGCAGTTCTTACTCATATTAGAACATTCAAATGAATAAAGCCCTAAAATCAGCTCAGTTTAATGACACAGATTAGAATTTATTCAACCCCAATGGCACTGTTTCTGCATTGTGCAGAATACACTCACGTTACAGCACTGTAACTGACTGACTGGTAAGGTAATGATGGTTACACACAAAAAACCCTCCTTTGATCTGACCATGTTACACATAAACTTAAAAACAACAATCAGACAATTTAAACAAATAATAATGCAGTTCTTTACATTTATTTTTCCTCCTGATCCCTTCAAAAGCCTTCACACCAGTCCTGCACAACTTCAGTGTGTCTGTGTGTGTGTGTGTGTGTCTGTGTGTGTGTGTCTGTGTGTGTGTGTGTGTGTGTGTGTGTGTGTGTGTGTGTGTGTGTGTGTGTGTCTGTGTGTGTGTGTCTGTGTGTGTGTGTGTGTGTCTGTGTGTGTGTGTGTGTGTGTGTGTGTGTGTGTGTCTGTGTGCTCATCCTCAG
>CM067517.1:29872442-29884942 GCA_034509495.1 Acestrorhynchus altus | reverse complement strand
TTGCACACTAATTGTACACAAGACCAACTTGTACCTGTAACACAATAGTTTATTCTTCCGTTTTGAACAAATCAACACAGCTGCGTGTTTCATAGAAAGGTGTGAATTTCAATAATATTGAGTATAAACACAAACACTATAAACATATAAAAACTCTTTTGTTTACATTAGAAATGTCTGAGACAGACGGTACAGAATTCCGTGTCAGTGTAAGAGGGTTAGGGAACACTCTTCCTATTCCTCCCATTTTACAAAAAAACATGTTGGAAAGTAAAAGAATGTATTACTAAAGAAACACCAGCATGTTTTTTCTTTTTCCACAACAAACATGATTCGGGCAGAAACACACGAACATTAATGTTCTGATTTGAACAGTGCTGGTCATTGATTACTGACTGACTGGTTGATGTGCTGATTGGTTGGCGTTCATCCACTGAGTGCTGATTGGTTAACATTATGTCCACTGAGTGCTGATTGGTTGACATTCTGACTGCTAAGTGCTCACTGATGGCATTACGAGTGCTGACTGGCTGGCATTTTGATTACTGAATGGTGATTGGTTTGGATTATGGGTACTAAGTACTGATTGGTTGACATTCTGACTACTGAATGCTGACGGAACTTGTTGGCATTCTGATTATTGAGTGCTGATTGGCTGATTGACCGATGTTTGATTGGTCATCATTTAATCATTTCCAAATTACAATTTGTCCAAATGATCCACATGAACACATTCATCCTGACACTCGCTCAGGAGCACCCCCTACTGAACCCTTTCTCCAGGCAATGAAGTGGTTCTATGGTTTTTCATGGTTCTCTATAGAACCCTTGAATAAAAGTGTGAAGGGGAACCATTTAAAAATTAAATCATTTCATGGCTGTGTGGGTAGGACAGAACCCTTGGAGAACACAATTTTAACGTTTTCTGATTTTTTCATTCTGACAAACTGAGTGAAATCATCTGAAACCTTCTCAAAGATCACATTTCCTACAATATTAGAAGATTCGTTTTCCTCTTTTTAAGTACTGCGAGTTTCCTGCTCACCTTTCCCAGGAACTATTGTTTGAAACTAGATACACTATATGGACAAAAGTATTTGGACACCTGCTCATTTACTTTAAGATTCTTCTGAAATCGGGGATTAAAGAGTTTCTCCTGCTTCTGTTGGAGGAACTGCCTGTACTGTCCATGGAAGACTTTCTACTAGATTCTGGAGCATTGCTGCGAGGATTTGATTGCATTCAGTGAACTCAAGATGTTGGATGATCATCACCCCACCTTATCCCCACCTCCCCAAATAATGCCAGAAGTTCTGTATGGAGCTCCATCATTCCTGAGAACACAGCTCCACTGCTCTACAGCTCAATGCTGGGGGTCTTTATACCCTCTAGTCCACACCTGCTATTAGACATGGAGACAATAGAGTCAGGTTTGTTGGTTTAAATGCATTAATTATAAGGTGCCCACAAACATTTAAACATATAGTGTAGGTTTTGGATGATTGCACTCACTTCCAGATCACATCACATTTACCATTCTGCTGGAAAAGCGAGAGTAAGAAGAACAAAAGCAAACATTTCTGATGCTTGGTTTCATCATATCATAACTGCTGTAAATGACTGGGTGATTCAGGTGTCCCCTCAATTCCTCCACTGGTCTGCACTGACGCTGAATAAAGGCACTAAAGCATGAACCCATATTTCCCAGCGTGACGCTGAACAGTTGAGAAGCTTCACATTTTTGTAGATATGTTCCTCACTGTCTCTCTCCTTTGAAACCCGTTTCTCTCCCAGAAATAATCCAGATCTGGTCACTCAGAACAGAAAATACAAGCTCAGACATTTGTCTGGATATGCAAAGATGATTATTCCAATCAGAGAAACTATGTTCAGAATACAAATATATACTTATATAAAGATCTCCACCATGTATATTTACACAACACTTCCTTCCCGAAGTCTCCAGAGAACAAAACAAAAAAACTTGGACGTGAAATGAGTCACACTGTTGTCTCTCCATGTTTACCATTGGCATGTCTTGAGTAGAACTTTCTCCACGAACTTAGTGTCTTTCCAGACCAGATCCAGAAGCCAGATGTTATTCCTACAATCAGTGTCATCAGGTATTTGATCATGAAGACAGTGAAGTCTGGACTGACCTGTGGGTTGTAGGCAGGACATGGAACTGCATAAACTTTGCAGGACTGTGCGAACCATGTCTGCTCCCACTGTGCCCGGAAGGCCTGTTCGTAGAAGTAGCAGGCGATGACAACAGTAGCTGGGACAGTGTAGAGGACACTAAACACTCCGATCCGCACCATCAGCTTCTCCAGTTTTTCCGTTTTGGTGCCATCGAGCTTCATGATGGTCCGGATGCGGAACAGTGAGATGAAACCAGCCATCAAGAATGAGGTGCCCAAGGATAGGTAGAGGAACAGTGGTGCAAGCACATACCCCCGTAACGCCTCCACACTGTTGATGCCCACAAAACACACTCCACTCAAAACATCACCATCCACCTGCCCAACTGCCAAAATAGTGATGGTCTTAACAGCAGGCACTGCCCATGCTGCTAGATGGAAGTACTGGGAATTGGCCTCAATTGCTTCATGACCCCATTTCATCCCAGCTGACAGGAACCAGGTAAGTGCCAAGATCACCCACCAGATGGAGCTGGCCATGCTAAAGAAGTAGAGCATCATGAAGAGGATGGTGCAGCCCTCTTTCTTGGTGCCCTGCACCACTGTCTGGAACTCATTGTCAAATTTTTTATTGCAGGCCATGGCATCCTGCAGCACAAATCCAGCCATGTAGGCCACAGACACCATGGTGTAGCATCCAGACAGGAACACAATGGGGCGCTCGGGGTAGCTGAACCGCTTCATGTCCACTAGGTATGTGAGGACAGTGAACAAGGTGGAGGCGCAGCACAGTGCAGACCAGATTCCAATCCACAGCCTGGCGAATTCCTGTTCGTCTTCTGAGAAGAACATGAGGCCATGTGGAAGTTTCGGCTCACAGGGAGCACCACAGTCCTCTTCTCCCAAGAAGCGGTAGTTGAGGTAGGGAGGCACTCGAAGCGGTACAGGACACCTGAAGCGCCCCCCGGAGTGCTGCTCATGAGCTGGTGGGGTGAGGGTGCCAGCGGTAGCACTAGGCGTTGCACTAGGCCCATGCTCAGTTGCATTCTGACCCACACACAGCTCCCCAGAACCGTGCACTGGGAAGGACTCGCAGGCCAGGCTTTCAGGCCACTGGAAGCCAAACTTGTTCATGAGTGCCTCACATCCCAGACGAGCTCGCTGGCACAGAGCCCGGCAAGGTGGCAGTGCCTTCTCCAGTACAGTGCACACAGGTGCGTAGACAGAGCAGAGGAAAAAACGCAGCTCTGTAGAACACTGCACCTTTACCAGTGGGTAGAACTGGTGGACCTCCAGGCCAGCATCCTCCTGGTTGGTGTGGCCCAGCAGATTGGGCATGATGGTCTCGTTGTACTGGATATCTGCACAGAGTGGGATGGAGATGGGCTGGCAGAAGCCATGTTCAGGCACTGCCAACCCGCCCTCACCGTATTGTCCACGTACAGGCAGCAGCAGTTGCAGGACTATGAGGAGCAAGGTCATAGTTCTGTCCCACTTAAGCCCTTGATATCCTCCTTAATTACTTCTACTGCCCCCTATTGCCTTCTACTGCTCCACCATGCCTTCTGATACTACCTTAATAGCTTTTAATACCTTCCAATGAACCGAATGCCCTTCGTCCTCTTTACTGCCCCCTATTGCCCCCTTAATAACCTCTACAATTCCCTAATGCCCCGATGCCCTCTATTGCACTTTATCTACTTCTACAGCAATAATACAATCTACTGATCCCTAATGCTCATTAATGCCTCCCAATGGTTTTACTGCCCTTAATGATTTACTGTGTGCAACTGCCATAAGCTAAACTGTTACCTAATACCCCCTTCTAACCTCTACTGCACCATAATCCCATTTACTGCTGCCTAATGCCCTGTAGGGTTGTCCTAATACACACTAATTCCCTCTACTGCCACCCTCATGCCTCCTACAACTCCTCTACCCCCCTCGGTAAACAACCTTAATACCCCCTTACTGGCCCCTAGTGTTCCCTTGCTGCTCTCAAAAAACCTTCCAAACTCCCCCACTGTTCTCTAGTACCCTATACAGCACTTCCAGTGTCAAATGCTGCCCTCCTTAATGCCCCCTTCTTTACAACTACATCCTTATTACCCCTACTTACCTCCACACTGCCCACCCCACTGGCCTAACCTCCATACTGCCCACCCCACTGCCCTAATCTCTACACTGCCCACCCCACAACCCTAACCTCCACACTGCACCCCACACTGCCCACCCCACTGCCCTTACCTCCACACTGCACCCTCACCTCAGTCTGCCCTGCATCGCGTCCTCATCGCTTCTCTGTAGCTCAGAGTCTCTGGGTTTGTGTGTGTGTGTGTGTGTGTGTGCTCCTCCTGCAGATTCTCCCTGATTCTTCTACTGCTGCTGCTCTCTGACTCTCTCTCTGTTCTCTCTCTCTCTGTCTCTCTCTCTCTCTCTCTCTCTCTCTCCCGCTCTCTGTCTTTGTCTCTCTCTCTCTCTCTCTGCACATGCGCAGAGGTGAGTGAGTGGAGAAGTGCATGAGGGTGGGAGTGACTTTCTGTTGTCCTGCTGGAGTTTTATTCATTTTCTTTCCTGTAGTGTAATTTAATCCCATTTTCCCATGTCTGGTGTGTGTCCACTCTGCGGACAGAGTGAGAGCAGCTCTGTGTGGCAGAGTGGAGAGGAGTGTGTCCTCTCAGTAGGAGGTGTCTGAGGGTCTGACCCTGCATTGTGGAGGAACACTGCCTGGCAGTGGGGGAGCTGGAAGAAGGCCTTGGTCCTGTTTGTGAACACAGTGTATTCAGGGTTGATTCAGTACCCCACCAAGAAGATCATTGTGTCCAATGTCCCACGCTGCTGAAGACAGAGCTGCTGGCTGCAGAGCTGTCCCACTTTGACAGACTAGTATCCCCAATGAAGAGGACCCCTCAGGTTCCAGACCCCCTGCTCACACACAGGACCTTGTTCAGGAGCCTGGTTTGCTGAAGGACCTAAACCTGGTTCTCACCTTCAGGATTCGACTACATGGTCTTTGGCTTGTCCAACACAGTGCAGATGTGCTTTGGCTGCGGACAGACTGGTCGCCTTGTCCAGGCCTGTCCAGGCCTGTCCTGTGGAGACACTGGGACAGGATGCACTGCCAGAGCCAGGGACTGGTGGACGGGCCGCTGGCAGGCGTGGATGGGGAGGAACCTGAGGTACTTTGTTATCCAGCCACACCTCTGCAGGTGGGGGCATCAGAGCTGGAGCAGGAAGTGGTCATTGGCAAGGGACTGTGTTAAAACAGCCAAACTTTTAGATTTTATTACACAGTGACATGAGTAACAATCTAGACATACCAGAGAATGGGCAGGACTCTACTGAGTCACCAGAACTACCTCAGTGCTGGGGTCGGGCTCCTTTTTAAACAGGGTTTTTTTCTTCACTTATGAGGTGGAACACGTAGTGCGAGGACGACTTTAAAAGTGAGGGCATGTTTTGAAGTTCATTTTTATCTGTGTATATGCTCCAACTGGAGGGGTGGAGAGAATGGCTTTTTTTTAGACATTTTATGTGAGATCCTTGCACGATGTTCCCCAAATGAATTTTAAATACTGGGGGTGATTTTAATTGCACTGCTTGGGACATTGATAGGAACCCCGTGGAGCCACATATTGTGTCTCGCAGGTGCTTATGAGAGATCGTGGCAACTCATGAATTGAGTGACATATGGAGGTCATTTCACAACACACAGAGACAGTACACACAGACCCATACTCGTGACAACATGCTCTCACTGGCAAGACTGGATCGCTTTTATGCTTTTAAACACCAATAAAACATTTTTACTCTGTGTGATATTGTCCTGTTGGTTTTACAGATCATTTTATGGTTTGGGGTAAGATCAACAAGGAGTGTGTAACCCAGGAGTGCCTATTGGCATTTTAATACAGCACTTTTAGATGATGCCAATTTTAGAGATTTGTTTATTTATTATTGGAACATTTTAAGGCTGCAAAAACCTGATTGTACTTCCCTGCAACAGTGGTGGGACGTAGCTAAAACACAGATTAAGAGAGTACACTCAATGTCACCAGAGACATAACTAGATCTCTTGCAGCTTTGGAGAGAGAAATAGTGGAGATCCAAAGGTTAGATGACACCACCGGAAATCAGGAGCATATTGAAGCTCTCAGATGTAAAAAGGCCACAAAGGATGACCAGCTAGGTGCTACAGTACAAGGGACGCTGGTTCGCCTGCGCTTTATGTGTGACTGAAATGGATGCCCCCTCTAAGCTTTCAGTCTTGAGCAGAAGAATGGACAGAAAAGATATGTGCATGCTGTGTGGACAGGATCAGGGGTCCTCGTCTCAGAACCTGCTGAAGTTTGTGAGCAGACAGTTGGCTTTTTCTCTATTTTGGAGCAAGCAGTCAGGGGCAGAGAAGGTGGAGAGGAAGTTTCTCCACTGGCTACCTCAGGTGTCACAGCAGTAGGCTAAGCGGCTGGATGGGGAGCTGACCTTGGAGGAGCTGCACTCTGCCCTTCAGGGTATGGAGAACGTTAGGGCTCCTAGCATTGATGGTTTGCCAGTGGATTTTTACAAATGCTTCTGGTCTGTTTTGGGACAGGATGTGCTGGATGGGCTGAAGTGGAGTTTGGCAGAAGGGAGGCTCTCCTTGAGCTGCAGGAGGGCCGTCCTCACTCTCTTGCCCAAAATGGAAGATTTCACAGAGCTGAAGGACTTGCATCCAGTGTCCTTGCTATGCCCTGATTACAAACTGCTCTCAAAAACATTAGCTGCTAGACTGGGGAGGTGATGGAGCAAGTCATACACAGGAACCAGACATACTGTGTGCCTGACAGGTTGATCTTTGACAATGTCCATTTAATTCAGGGAATTTTGGACCTCTCTAAACTACTAGGCATTAAGACTGGTTTGCTATTCCTAGACCAGGAAAAAGCATTTGACAGATTTGAGCATGACTACTTTTGGAAGGTTTTAGGTGGCCTGGGGTTCAACTCTGGCTTTATTGCTATGATCAAGGTGTTGTAATGTGACACTGAGAGTGTGCTGAAGGTTAACAGTGGTTTAAGGTGTCCAAGGGCATCACGCAGGGCTGCTCCTTGTCCGGGGTTCCTGTATTCTCTTGCTATTGAGAGCCTGTTGTGCAAACTGAGAGAACTGCTCACTGGTTTTAAAATCCCCAACTGTGGCACTATAATCTGTATGTCAGCATATGCATATTTGGTGTTTTGTTTAACACACAGATGATGGGTGTGTTTTAATTAAACTTCTAAATGATTTTAGGACCTTGTCATCTGCTGTAGTTAACTAGTGTAAGAGTGAGGCTATTTTGTGGAGGAATGGACAGGAACATGACCCACACTTTCAGAAGGACTGGACTGGAAACTGGGTGGTTTTAAATACTTGGGAATTTAGGTGATAATGATTTTATGCTAAAGAACTGGGAGGGGTCCCTGGAGAAGGTGAGAGGAAGGTTGGCAAAATGAAAGTGGTTGGTTCCTGTAGGGAACGGCTACTCCTTTTAAATAACTTGGTGGCATTCTCTCTGTCACAAACCTCCCTTTGGCTGTGTTGACCCACCCCTAATCTGCTGGCGAGCATCCAGGTGGCTCTGGTGGACTTTCTTCTGGGATCGGCTACACTGGCAAAGGGATCAAGGAGGTCAGGGTCTGGTCTGTCTTCCCAGCAGGGTTGTTGCCTTCCAGCTTCAGTTTGTCCAGCACCTCTTCACAGGCCCTGAAGATGCAGTGTGCTGCACAAGCTTTTACAGACTGTGGGGGCTTAGGCCTAGATCGAGCCTTGAACACTGGATCTTACCAGTCTCCCAAAGGTTCTGTATCAGTGTTCTTGCTGATCTGAGAGTGGGTTCTGTATCATTCATTGTTCTTGCTGAGTGATGGTTCTTGCTGATCTTAATGTGGTTTCTATATCAGTGTTGATACAGAACCCACACTCAGATCAGCAAGAACACTAATAAAGAACCCAAAGTCAGATCAGTGAGAACACTGACTGTTACAGAACCCACACTCAGATCAGCAAGAACACTGTTAGAGAACCCACAGTAAAATCAAATAGAATATGTTCAATAGAGGACCCACAGAAAGATCTGCTAGAACACTGACTGATAGAGAACAGTGTGAACAAAATAAATTTCACTATAGTCCTTCCCAGGGTTCTAGACAGGCTGTGAGTGTGAGCTGTTGTGCGAACAGAATAAACTTCACTGTAGTCCTTCTGAAAGTTCTACACAGGCTGAGTGAATTGTAGAACCTTAGTCCTTCTGGAGGTTCTAGACAGCCTGTGAGTGTGATTTGTAGTGTGAACAGGACAAAAATCACTCAAATGTTCCTGTTTAATTTAGAACATAGTACAAGTATTCATAGTACAAGTTAGGCAGGCAGGGTTCCACATCGGTACCAGAGGGAAAGCATACTCTGATAGCATAGATATCTGTGGCAGGAATGAAATGTCCTGGCAAATGATCTGAGGCATTAATAAACTTTTATTTCAGTTAAAACAACAATAAACAACATTTACAGCTGAGCATTACAGGTTCCATAATAACGTTACATACAGGTTCTAACAAATAATGCAGTACCTACCCTACTGATCTCTGTCAGCTCAGACAGTCACACTCCAAAACACGTTTAGACTGCTTTTCAAAATTCAGATTTCAGTGCATCATACAAAAACAAAAATATATATATATATATATATATGCAAGTGAAGCTATTTGAAGACAGCGGCCGGAGCGGTCAGTCCGGCAGGATGCAGGCCGGACTGAGCCCGTCTCTAACGAGTATACAGTAATATGAGTTTACTTAAGGGGACATTCCTGACCCTGGATGCAGACAGTTGAAGCGTCACTATTACACTTTACACTTCACCCCTCTGGATGTACAGCCTAAGACACTGTATAACAAAAGATTAAAAAAGACTGAATATTCACATATCAATATATCTGACCCTGTCAGACTCCGCCCACTAACGTCGTCTTCTTATCTACTGTGAGGCTGGACGAGCTATTGACAATACTGGTAGAAGCCCTCTTCAATACGAATTATTAACTATTAATTATTAATATTCACCCTAATGAGAGATGGTAGCTTATTATGGTGAATATTAATAACTCTAAATGTAGGTATTGTGATATACACTGAGGGGGAGGAGCTACAGTTTCTCATTAGGGTGAATATTAATAGTGGGCAGAGCTACGGTCTCTTATTAGTGTGAATATTAATAGTGGGCGGAGCTACGGTCTCTTATTAGGGATGAATATTAAGTGAGGCGGAGCTACAGTCTCTCATTAGGGATGAATATTAAGTGAGGCGGAGCTGAGGGATAAATGGGGTGTGTCCAACGCTGTGTAAACTCTTCCAGCCTCACAATGGCTGCAATGAAAAAACATTATTGGGTGGAGTCTGGAAAGATCAGTTTTAGGGTAAGCTGTGGGACTTCTCTTAGGCTCTAGAGCCCCTCCCACTTCAGGTGGATCATGTCCATTTTCCTGTTTATTGGAACATCTTTCACTCTTGATTGTGTAGGAACTGCACACACACAAACATGATGCTGCCCTTCATTTCTCAGATGTCACAGTGCTGAAGAGACACTCCCAGGTTAGGGGGAGAATTAGTGCACTGGAAGACCCCAGCTCAGGGGTCCATTATTACATCCACATAAACAGTACAGAGCCTTTCATTGCTGTGGAGTTTTATTGTCAGGTGAGAGGAAGCCGAACACACACACTGGAATTACTCTCTCTTTAGTGAGACAGTGTGTCAACCACAGTAGCTGTAATCTGACTGTGGGAGAACCGTGGTAGATCAGTCCCACTGTGGCTTTATGATCAGTGTGGGTCACAGAATCAGAAATCCCCCCGGGGCTATTTAGGAAGACTCCACTATCTTTAACCCTTAGGAGTCACAGTTATCACCAGCAGGTAAACCATGCTGCCCACAGGACGCTGCCCACAGGACGCTGCCCACAGGACGCTGCCCACAGGACGCTGTCGGCTGGACGTTTCTGGTTGGTGGACTGTTCTCAGTCCAGCAGTGACACTGTGGGGTTTAAACACTCCAGCAGTACTGCTGGGTGTGATCCACTCATACCAGCAACACACACTAACACACCACCACTGTGTCAGTGTGACTGCAGTGCTGAGAATGACCCACCACCCACATCATATCTGCTCTGTGGTGGTCCTGTGGGGTCCTGATCATTGAAGATCAGGGTGAAAGGAGGAGAATAAAGTCTGCAGAGAAACAGATGAAAGTGAGTAAGGAGCCTGATCAAATGCACAGTGATGTTTATCATAACTGTCCAAATCAAATCCACATTAAAAGCCAATTTTGCAGTTTTTAATTTTTCTTCAGTGTGAATCTGACAGTTGCTTCACACTGACTTCCACTGGAAGCTCAGAAGGTTGCTCCTCCGCCTGTAAAGCTGCTGTTGCTGATTGATTGTTTATCGATCCACATCGCTGATTGATTATCAGCACAGTCAGAAAAGGAAGCTTGTGTGTTACAGAGAGCAGGAAATCTTATGCTCCGATTCCATACACTGCTCTGTTAGAGAAGCATGCAGCGCCACCTTGTGGCAGATACTTTCTTCTGCTTTTGTTCAAGGCACCCTGTTGGGTTCAGGGGGCGACGAGTCGCTCATTACCAGCACGTGTTCACTGAAGGTGATCAAACCACAAGTCAGACAAAACCAATGGTCAGCTGATGTTTTGGATTCATCCTGAGCTTTGATTAAGGGCTGAATCTGGGATGAATTCAGCATTATGTGCACGGTCTCATGTTTGACGCTGACCTGTATGTACACACTCCTGTACTCCGTTACTCCGTTACTCCGTTACTCCGTACTCCTGTACTCCTGTACTCTGTGAGTGTTAATATGTCATACAATCCAATATCAGAGGAATATTGAAAATCAGGTGATAACTGTGATCAGTTCTTAGGGTTAAAGAGGACCTTTCAGTCTTCACTCTGCTCAGGGTAGCACCACAGAAGTGTATGGCCTGTGTTCAACACACACACATATACACACAAGCACCCACACGCACGCACGCACGCACGCACGCACACACACACACACACACACACACACACACACACACACACACACGTAGTACAGCTGCTGTACTGTAATTATTGGGATATGTGTGTGTGTGTGTGTGTGTGTGTGTCAGAGCAGTGGTCATTGTTTTAGTTCTGTCCCTGCAGTAAGTGTGTGTATGAACCATCAGGCTTCAACAGTGCAACCATCATCATCCTCACCTTCATTACCTCAATCATTATTACTATCAGAATTATTGATTGATTGATTTGTTTGTTTATTGTCTGGATCAGACAGACAGCTGTACATTCAGTCACTCGTTCTTCATAGAAAGCTACATACACTAACAGTGTGTGAGGGTGTGTGTATTAAGTCCTTCAAGGTCATTATTGATGATGTCAGCAGTGTATGAACATTACAGACCATCTCTAATATAAACAGATCAGAAATGAACATGCTGAACATCTCACTCACACTCGCACTCTCTCTCATACACTTACGCTCACACTCACTCACGGCCATATCAGCTCAGAACTGAATCATTTAAAGGAGTTAAGAGTGTCTCCCATCTTCCTCTTCATCCTCACTGATCACCAGAAGCAACCTGAAAAACACACACACACACACACACAGAGCTGTGAAGGCAGGAATAGCTGTAGAACACAATAAAAGAAAAAGAGCAGTAGGTGTGTGATACTGAACGGTATCTGTGTTGTACTGTGTGGTGAACATTAGGTGTGTGGTAGTGTGCAATAAGTGTGTGGTAGTTCTGGGATAGTGAACAGTCAGTGTGTGGTAGTGTGCAGTAGGTGTGTGGTAGTGTGTGATACTGAACAGTCAATGTGTGGTAGTGTGCATTAGGTGTGTGGTAGTGTGTGATACTGAACAGTCAATGTGTGGTAGTGTGCATTAGGTGTGTGCTAGTGTGTGATACTGAACAGTCAATGTGTGGTAGTGTGCAGTAGGTGTGTGGTAGTGTGTGATACTGAACAGTCAGTGTGTGGTAGTGTGCATTAGGTGTGTGGTAGTTGTGTGCGATAGTGAACAGTCAATGTGTGGTAATGTGCAGTAGGTGTGGTAGTGTGCAATAGTGAACAGTCAGTGTGTGGTAGTGTGCAGTAGGTGTGTGGTAGTAGTGTGCGATAGTGAACAGTCAATGTGTGGTAGTGTGCAGTAGGTGTGTGGTAGTGTGTGATAGTGAACAGTCAGTGTGTGGTACTGTGCAGTAGGTGTGTGGTAGTGTGTGATAGTGAACAGTTGGTTTGTGGTAGTGTGCAGTAGGTGTGTGGTAGTGTGCGATAGTGAACAGTCTGT
>CM067517.1:29865924-29871942 GCA_034509495.1 Acestrorhynchus altus | reverse complement strand
AGAGAGAGAGAGAGAGAGAGAGAGAGGGAGAGAGAGTGAGAGAGCGAGACAGAGAGACAGCAAGAGAGAGAGAGAGGAGGGGGTGCAGAGAGAGAGGGAGGGAAAGAGAGAGAGAGGCTGTCAGCATATGGACCAATCACAGGCTGTGTGCGGTCAGCATATGGACCAATCACAGGCTGTGTGCATCACTCACATCCTCAAACGAGTCGTCCCACCCCTGACTGGTGATCACAAACTGAACCTTCTCACTCATGTAGTCTTCCACAGCCCTGAGAGACAGAGGAGAGACAGAGGAGAGACAGAGATTTAATCAGAACGATCCAGATGATCCAAACTCCACCTTCTCACTTCAAAGACAATAACGTGAATTTATTCTTCAAAAGATCTCCTTTCTCTTCAACTCTGAGAACACTCGTAATTCTGTCCCCACCCCTGTCCTGCTCAGAGTCGCTCTCTACACGGATCAGATGAATTACAGAATCAGTGTGTAACAGGGTTCACTAAGGCTGTCCTCACAGCGCCATCAGTCGACACCACAACCGCTTCCCAAAGTCACACAACCCTTGTTTTCACCACAGCCATTTTCTCCTGTTTCACTCTAATCCGATCAGTGTTCTTCTACAGTTCTGCACTCCACACTGAATAACGCAACGATGAGCTGTGGAGCACGGAGGTATTTCAGGTCCAGGATTTTCATCAGACTTAAAATACACAAACACAATGAGGCTCCACCCTCCTTTGACTCCTCTGACCTCATACCCAAAAACAGCAGCCATGGGTTCTTCTAAGCAGCTGCCTAGCACTTTGACACTGAAAAGGTCAGGCCCACAAAGCAGCAGAAGGTAGAAGAAGATTTTTCAGGCCATTTCCATTTGAAATGTAATCAGAACCTGTATAAGTTTCAGAAGTTCAGAAGTTTCAGACTCTGGAGATGTGGTCCAGCGACACTGGCACAGATATATCCTTCATGGAAGAGTCATCAGAAGAAAACCTCTCCTGCGTCCACATCACAAAATTCATCATCAGAAGTTTGCTAAAGAAAGTTTGAAGCACTTTGGAAATCTGTGGCTGAAAAGAGCAAAGGTATGTTTGGAGTAAAAGAGCACAGAACCCTCTCCAACTGTTAAGCACGGGAGTGGATCAGTCCTGCTTTGAGATTGTGTTGCAGCCAGTGGTACAGAACATTTCACAGGTAGAGAGAACTGTTCTACAAATGGAAAATGATCCTAAACATTTATGGCATTGAGCAGACGCCCTTATCCAGAGCCACTTACAGTGCTGTGCTGTTCACTCGGAAAACACACCTCAACAGACACAATATGTCTCAAAACCACAGCCGAAGGTTTTACCATGTTCGTCACAGAGCCCTGATCTGATCATCACTGACAATCTGTGGATTTGTGTGTGTGTGTGTGTGTGTGAACTGGTGAGAGAGTTGGTGTCAGCTGGAGTGGGTGTGAGTGTGAGTGTGTGAGTGTGTGTGTGTGTGTGTGTGTGTGTGTGTGTGTGTGTGTGTGTGTGTGTGTGTGTGTGTGTGTATAAACACAAACCACTGCATCTTTATATTCGTTAAATGTAAACAACATTTCAAGCCTTTCCTTTTGTTTATACTGATCAGTTTGTTTGAAAGTTCAGGAAAAAACAATTACAATATCAGAATTTTAGAATATCAGATTGTCAGAATATTAGAATTTTAGAATATCAGATTGTCAGAATATCAGAATTTTAGAATATCAGATTGTCAGAATATCAGAATTTTAGAATATCAGATTGTCAGAATATCAGAATTTTAGAATATCAGAATTTTAGAATATCAGAATTTTAGAATATCAGAATTTTAGAATATCAGATTGTCAGAATATCAGAATTTTAGAATATCAGATTGTCAGAATATTTCAATTCAAATTTGAATATTATCACTGTATGGACTTCAAAAATAAACACCACTTCAAATGTAATGAACGTATCAGTTAACTTTTGATTCAATTATCAAAAACCTTTTTCACAATATTATAATTTTGTACTATTGCACAAATACACACACACACACAAGCGCACACACACACACAAATACACACACGCGCTCAAATACACACACGCGCACAAATACACACACACGCGCACAAATACACACACACGCGCGCACAAATACACACACACACGCGCACAAATACACACACACACACAAATACACACACATGCGCGCACAAATATACACACACGCGCGCAGAAATACACACACACGCGCACAAATACACACACACGCACAAATACACACACACGCACAAATATACACACACGTGCGCGCACACACAAGCGCGCACACACAAGCGCGCACACACAAGCGCGCACACACAAGCGCGCACACACAAGCGCGCACACACACACACACTCCTCTTCCCTCACCCATTAAAGGCGATGATGTAGCGCTGGAGCAGACGCCGCTGATTGTCCGGAAACTTCCCGTACAGATAAAACCGCTTCCCTGTTAAAAAGTCTGAGACAGAAACGGAGACGGATTAAAGACAAGAATCCAGCACGTCCACTCTGATTGCTCAGACAGCCACCTACCGTGCACCACCCTCCCGTTCACTGTGTCCATTAACAGACAGCGCTGCACCACCCTCCCGTTCACTGTGTCCATTAACAGACAGCGCTGCACCACCCTCCCGTTCACTGTGTCCATTAACAGACAGCGCTGCACCACCCTCCTGTTCCCTGTGCCCATAGCAGCCAAAACAAGTGTGAAATGTAGCCCGATGGACAGTGATGGACAGTGATGGACAGTGATGGACAGTGATGGACTGTGATGGACTGTGATGGACTGTGATGGATAGACCTGGCAGTTCTGGGATGGGTTTATCCTCCTCTTCCTCAGCGTCAGTGTTCTCGTCTGTAGATCCTCCATACGGGTCCATCTCCCTTTCTTCCTGTTCTCCTTGTTCTGATGCTGTGGAGCTCTTCACCCTCTTCTTTCTCTGCATCTCCACCCTGAGAACACACCACACACACTCTCACAGCTCAATACCACAGTCTGACTGACTGGGTGGATTCTCACTATGGGCGGATGCTGACTCCGCCCACACTTAGATGGAGCATCTGATCTCCAAGCTAAGCTACCATAGCTGAAGAATCAGACAGCTGCGTTCTGATTGGCTGGCCCACCGTCGTGTGTTAGATGGTAGTGATGGAGAAACAAGGCTTTGAGGTTCTGAACCGACTGAATTCCGGGGGTTCCATTTCAAACTGAAAGTTCTGCTCCTCGCTTTGTAAAGCTGTGATTGAGGTGCGTTTGCGGTGCGATAGCAGTGCGTTTGTGGTGCAACTGCAGTGCGTTTGCGGTGTGATTGAGGTGCGTTTGCGGTGCGACTGCAGTGCGTTTGCGGTGCGTTTGCGGTGTGATTGAGGTGTGTTTGCGGTGCGACTGCAGTGCGTTTGCGGTGCGATTGCGTTTGTGGTGCGTTTGCCGTGCGACTGCAGTGCGTTTGCGGTGCGTTTGCGGTGCGACTGCAGTGCGTTTGCGGTGCGTTTGCCGTGCGTTTGCCGTGCGACTGCAGTGCGTTTGTGGTACGTTTGCGGTGTGATTGAGGTGTTTGCGGTGCGACTGCAGTGCGTTTGCGGTGTGATTGACGTGTTTGCCGTGCGACTGCAGTGCGTTTGCGGTGCGTTTGCGGTGTGATTGAAGTGCATCATATGATGAAGTCAAACGAAAGGATCAGTGGCCCCGAGTTAAACCCCAAACTCCAGTTATGATTGTTCTGGATCTACTCTGTGTTACAGAGTCCTCCGATTCCCACAATGTGGAGAACAAGCATGGAAACGAAGGAGGGCGATGACGTTTCTATGAGCTCACACACGCTATAGACGAGACACAGAAACACATCGAGAGCTCAGCCAGTCTGCCTGTCCAAACAACAACCGACTGCTCCGGCAGTGTGTTCCTGTTTAAACACCTTCACGGTTCTGAGTGATGGGCTGTAAATCTGATCTGGACAGAGAGACTCATTAATATCAGAATAAACACCAACAGCGGGGTCTGGAGTCTCTGATCGCTCTTATTGATCAGATACGAGTTCTAATAACGGGGTCTGGAGTCTCTGATCGCTCTTATTGATCAGATACGAGTTCTAATAACGGGGTCTGGAGTTTCTACACTGATCGCTCTTATTGATCAGATATCAGTTATAATAATGGGGTCTGAAATGTGGAGGGATTTGATTACTTTAAACTGAAGATGAAAGCTGATTGGCTCTTTTAGTTGAAGGCGGGTCTTCAATCAGTAAACTGCTCTCCTCGTATGAGATACAGTCGGACTGCGCTGCTGTTCAGCACTCTCTGGGAATTTTAGCGCTGCTTCACTCAGGTTTCTGCGGTGAGCTTCATACTGCCATCTAGTGGAGCAACTGCGACCTCGTGCAGAATGTGAATCATACAGTAGGATGGAACGGGCTCTCGGGACAGTTTCAGTGCCTGTCTGGAAAACGTTCAGCCATCACATACAGACGGGTACAGACGGGAGTGTCCTCTGTTCTTTGGGAAATGTATGAACTGAATAAGCTACGTTTACAGTTGGGTTTATTCATTAACATTTTTACAAATGAGTTCAATTAAAAGGTACCTCCTGAGCTCATCCTCAGTGTCCATTCCAGATTCTCCCCCCTCACCCTCGTCCTCCTCCTCATCTGTGGAGAGTAAACAGAGTGAGAGAGCTGCAAAGCTGCGCGCACACACACACACACACACACACACACACACACACACACACACACACACACACACACACACACGATCTCCAGCTCCAGCTCATCATCCTCCAATCACTCCGTCAGTGTCAGTTCCTACCATTTT
The DNA here is from genome assembly GCA_034509495.1 of Acestrorhynchus altus. Classification (NCBI taxonomy): domain Eukaryota; kingdom Metazoa; phylum Chordata; class Actinopteri; order Characiformes; family Acestrorhynchidae; genus Acestrorhynchus; species Acestrorhynchus altus. The sequence continues at coordinate 29,867,094 of CM067517.1, read as the reverse complement.
AAAGCGCTCTGTTTAAAACTCCAATCAGACGCTGCAGACAAACTAACGGCACAACCCAAAACAGCGGGCAGGGAAGCCTGATCTCCATTTCTGAGATACACCACCTCACACAGGGGTGAGCGAGTGTGATCTAAAGACACCTATAATCACTCTGTAAAAATCAACAAATCAACCCTCTCTTCAGCTTCAAAACACAAAGCAGAACCCTTCCGTCCAAATACTAAAGACACCGAAAAGGGAAAACCATGAATGAACTAGCTGTTTTAACACAGCTCCCCTGTTGGGACAGAAATGTCCTCAGAGCGTAGCTGAAGCTGTGTTTCAGAGTTTAACTCCAGAACTCTGTAAACAGTAACAATACTGTCCAGATATTTATGAACCTTAAGGGAGACAGTATTATCTCATAAATAAACATTGGTAAACGCACACTAATAGTAGGTGTGGACTAGAGGGTATAAAGACCCCCAGCATTGAGCTGTGTTCTCTGGAACGATGGAGCTCCATTCAGAACTTCTGGGATGAGATGAGGTGGTGATCATCTAACGTCCTAAACACATTGATGCTCTCGTTGATGAATGCAATCAAACCCTAACAGCAATGCTCCAGAATCGAGTAGAAAGTCTTTTCTGGACAGTAGAGACAGTTACTCCAACAGAAGCAGGAGAAACTCTTTAATCCCCGATTTTAAAAAGAACACCAAATAAGAAGGTGTCCCAAAACTTTTGTCCCTGTACTGTAACTGAAGAGCCTGCATCTTCCAGCTTTTCAAAGCATGTTCCACAACCTCACCATTCAGGTGGAGCCTGCCATCTCTGTACTGAGCCCAGGCTGTGTGTGTGTGTGTGTGTGTGTGTGTGTGTGTGTGTGTGTGTGTGTGTGTGTGTGTGTGTGTGTGTGTGTGTGTGAGTGTATAGAGTGGCCGTGACTCGAACACATGCCTCCATACAAATTAAGAACACAACAGACTCTGTTCTGCAATGAAGCACGACTCACCCTGCAATGTGCATGCGCGCACACACACACACACACACACGCGCGCGCACACACACACACACACACACACGCGCGCGCACACACACACACACACTTGACCTGCAATACCCTGATCTCCATGCTGACACTAAAGATCCCACAGAGCCGTTCACCACAGGGCAGCTCCTCGCTCCGCAG
>CM067517.1:29830924-29860924 GCA_034509495.1 Acestrorhynchus altus | reverse complement strand
GGTCGCTGGTTGTAGGGGCCGTGTTGCTCTGCGTGTGGTCAGACTGACCCGTCTTACTCTTGGGCGTGTGTGCGGCGCCGGGTTTGGTTCTGGGTGTTCCTGAGCTGGCCTGTGGAGAGACCGCAGGACTGGGCTTCTTGGCCAGAGGAGGTGGAGCTTCCTGCCGTTCCTTACTGAACTCAAACTTCCTCTTCATCTGAGTCTGCGGACAGAAACCGGGACACAGCGTAACAGTATGAACAGGCATGTGACCAAAGCCCGCGCTCACGGTGCGAGTGTGAGGATCAGTGTGCGGAGGGTACCTGAGGAGAGCTGGTGGACTGGGGGTTTGGGGGAGATGATTCTGACTGAAGAGCAGCAGCTGCGTAACTCAGTTTGACGTTCTGAGGAGAAACTGAGCAGAATGAAAACATTAGTACAGTCAGTTACACTGATTTACCTTCACAACACACATCAATATCACAACGTGGGTGATGTGTTTAAGCTCCACTCTCACATCAATCAAAACCCAGGAACTCACCACTTCACACTCTCTGTAATCTTACTCACACTTTGTAAACCTTGAAACCTTAACATGTAAATGAGCTCTGCTCTGATTGGCTGTACTGATCCAAATTAACAAACAGAATCAACAGGCCAGGCTATTAACTTCAACGCAATGGGCGGAGCAAAACTGCTGCCAGCTGAATGGTCAGAGTGAGTGAGTGTACTGTGAGTGAGTGTACTGTGAGTGAGTGTACTGTGAGAGTACTGAGTGAGTGAGTGTACTGTGAGAGAGTGTACTGTGAGTGAGTGTACTGTGAGTGAGTGTACTGTGAGTGAGTGTACTGTGAGAGTACTGTGAGTGAGTGTACTGTGGGAGTACTGTGAGTGAGTGTACTGTGAGAGAGTGTACTGTGAGTGAGTGTACTGTGAGAGTACTGTGAGTGAGTGTACTGTGAGTGAGTGTACTGTGAGTGAGTGTACTGTGAGAGTACTGTGAGTGTGTGTACTGAGTGAGTGTACTGTGAGAGTACTGTGAGTGAGTGTACTGTGAGTGAGTGTACTGTGAGTGAGTGTACTGAGTGAGTGAGTGAGTGTACCGTGAGTGTATTGTGAGGGTACTGTGAGATGAACGTAGTGCGGGTACATGTGGTGATACCTTTTAGTCCGGTACTGCTTTTCGTGGAAGTGTCTCTACTGAAGAACAGGCTACCAGGCTGGAGACTCGGGCCAGAGGCTGGAGACTCATCCTTCACCCGGAACTGCCCCAGTTTAGTCAGCTTCTGCCAAGAACACCGACACAAAGACCCAAAGATCACTACACTAATACTCTTTATTATAGTAGGGACATTTACTATTATTACTATTATTATTGTTATTATTAATAGTTGTAATAGAAATAACTGAACACTGATCAACCATAACATGTTTGTTTCTCCTCTGACTGTCCATCCTATCAGCTCCTCTGATCACACAGCAGCACCCTGTACTTCTATAATTACACACTGTAGTTCATCTGTTTCTCTGCATCAGTGCTGCTGTGCACAGGACGCTGCCCACAGGACGCGGCACAAAGGACACGGCGCAGAGGACGTTGGTCACGGGACGCTCCTCACAGGACATTTCTGGTTGGTGGACTGTTCTCGGTCCAGCAGTGACACTGAGGGGTTTAAACACTCCAGCAGCTCTGCTGTGTCTGATCCACTCGTACCAGCAACACACACTAACACACCACCACCATGTCAGTGTGACTGCAGTGCTGAGAATGACCCACCACCCACATCATATCTGCTCTGTGGTGGTCCTGTGGGGTCCTGATCATTGAAGATCAGGGTGAAAGGAGGAGAATAAAGTCTGCAGAGAAACAGATGAACTACAGTCTGAATTTATAGAACCACAAAGAGCTCCTGTGAGATCAGAGGAGCTGATAGAGTGGACAGAGAAGAGAAAGGAGGACATAATGTCTTAAGATAACCCTTTATTAGTGCTGCAATGGGGAGACTCAGCTGGTTACGGCTGACTGATGTTTATACTATGTTAAGTGCTGTATGGTGGAAAGCTGTCTACTGACAGAGTGGTTGATGGGAAACAGTGACTGGTAAAACACAGACCAGTGGATCTTTACACTGTGTTCCATATAAACATCAGACCACTGGTGAAGCTTCACTGGTGGGTTTGGATAGTAAATCAAATGGCTGCATGCGCCGTTATGCTGACCAACACCTGCTTCCACCTCAAGAACTCGGAGTCGTTCTGTGAGTGTAATCAGACTTACAGGTGGAGTAGCAGCAGGAGCTTCACTGCCGTCTGGTGGAGAGTGGAACTTTATAAACGATATTCCGTACGCGATGGTCTAGGATTCAAAACACACAGCAGTTCAGTATTCCAGGGACACATTTACAATCAGCACAGGTTAGAAAACAACCCCTCCCACGCAGTCCCCGCCAATAAAACCGCTTCAGGTGTCCCGTGGCCACCATTTCACATGGAAGTTTCAAGAAGGCGCTCACAAATAAGACACCAAATTCACACTTGTGTTGAATTCAGAAGCAGATAAAATCAAATGTATTAGAACAGCGTTCTTCACAACGGAACCTTTCACAGAAATGAAAAAATAAAAAGGTGAAGAACAGGAGCAGAGGACAAGAGACAGACCCCCAGTGAGCAAACCAACGGACTACAGTGCAGCAGAAACTCCCTCAGGGCTTCAGGAGGAACCAGGAGTGAAGGAGTCAGACGGCAGAACCAACATCCCAGTTTACCATAAACCCCAGTTTACCATAAACCCCAGTTTACCATAAACCCCAGTTTACCATAAACCCCAGTGTGCAGCCTGTAACTCAGTTGAGACATTAATGTCCAAAAAGATCCAGGATCTGATGTCTTTTATGCTCCGTTGTCTTTAATCTAGTTGATTATCGGGTTTGTTACGTTGTTGAGAGGAAGCAGGTGAAGAGTGAACAGTGATGGTCCTAAAATACAACCTTGTGGGATTCCATCTCATTTCAGTGAAGGTTTTACTCCGTAATGAACGTCAGCAGATGTTGGAATGTCCGCAGCCCTTCACTCATTCTCATGTGCACACAGAGGTGACGTTTGACGTGTGGAGCTGGTGTCAGGAAGTCACAGGAAGCATCTCACAGCAGAAGAACCAGAATCTGGATCATGCAGTCAGTTATTTAAACAACTGTACATTAATAATCCATAGTTACGGTGTCATTCAGCCTCACAGAGTCAAAGCTCAGCTCCCACACTTCTGTACTCCGTGGCTGCATCCAGGATCTTGAATACCAAGAGGAGCTACATACTGCCTGGACAGGGACAGGGACATAAGCACAGCTCTACAAGACATGGGCTGTTATCAAGCAGTCACGGAACAACGTATCGACTGTGAACTGCAGCTGTACGACTGAATAAAGGCTCTTTAACACAATCAGAGCTGCAAACTGTAGTCTGTTCAAACGTGAGTAGCTCCTCCCATTTTGCCAACCTGTTTAAGATGTCAGTCTTAAACAGACATCACTGACACTGGAGAACACTCCCCTCTAACAACTACACCTGCACTACGCACTACATTATTCAGGGTTAGTCATTAGTAATCCATTTGGACACAGCTGTAGTCTCAGCTACAAGCAACCATCAGCATTTGGACCTGCTGGTGGTTCGAGTGTGCAGAGAGGTGCTGACCTTGCTGTACGGCTGACTGCACACGACCTTCACCCGGTCCCATTTCTCCTGAGCCGTGGCCTTTACCAGCTGCTGGGGGCCAAAGAAGCGAACGCGGTTCATGTTGGTGCCGCCTCGGCTCTCGCTGGGGGACATGAATGATGATGTCACCAGTAATACCTGGAGAACAAACACAGGAACGGTCATCATAGACCACAAACATAGATACCAACATTCCCAAATCTACAACCAGACCAAAAGCCACACCTCAAAGTCCTGGTCTCTGACGGAGGTAGAGTGCCCAACTAGAACCTCGATGAAGGCGGATCCTTCGTTTCCGATGTCAATACTATGAACCTGCTCCTCCTTCTCAAACTACATCACCACAGCAAACACAAAAGACAATCGTTAGACAAACTGCCTCTGTAAAGTCCCACCCATTAAGCCTACAGCAGTTTAGCCCCACCCATTCAGCCTACAGCAATTTAGCTCCACCCATTCAGCCTACAGCAGTTTAGCCCCACCCATACAGCCTACTGCTTAGCTCCACCCATTCAGCCTACTGCAGTTTGGCCCACCCATTCAGCCTACTGCAGTTTAGTTCCACCCATCCAGCCTACAGCAGTTTAGCTCCATTCAGCCTACAGCAGTTTAGCTCCACCCATTCAGCCTACAGCAAAGCCAGTTCAATCTATTCAGCCCACAGCAGTTTAGCTCCACCCATTCAGCCTACTGCAGTTTAGTTCCACCCATTCAGCCTACTGCAGTTTAGCTCCATTCAGCCTACAGCAGTTTAGCCCACCCATTCATCCTACTGCAGTTTAGCTCCATTCAGCCTACAGCAGTTTAGTCTACCCATTCAGCCTACAGCAGTTTAGCTGTAGCTATTATAGCATATAGCTATTATGAGGTACGAGCAACAACTAACGTCATCCAATGCACAGAGTATATTTAAACACCGCCATTAAAGGCAGAGTTTAGAAATGATGATGCTGATTGCTGGAAGGTGATGCTCCTAAAGTCCAGACCTGTAAAATGACCGAAGTCTGTTTCTCTCCCGGTCTCGCAGATTTCCATTTCCTGTACGTGTCGGAGGTCAGCAGGTTGTCCGCCTTGTGTGTCTGAGCAACAATATAAAAAATGAAAATGTGATTCAAGCATTTTGGAGCAATAATAAATACTACTGAGTATTTACTCACCGAGTCCTCAGTACTGCAGGACACCACGTGTCTCAGCTTAATCTCAGGCATACTGACTCTACAACGATACCACAGGACCAACGCGTTAAGCAGCTTGATTAGTAAATCAAGATTCGGGACCACAGTGTTTGGAACTCGCTGCTCCACCTTAAAGTTGATTCAGTCACTTTGGGAACCATTTAAGGTGGAACGGGAAATTCCAACAAACCAAAGCGAACTTCACCTTAAAACACCTCATTAATGCAGTGCGCAGACAGACAGACAACCAGACAGACAACAAACAGACAACCAGGACAGGCAGACAACCACAGACAAACAGACACAACCAGATAAACAGACAACCAGGACAAAATACAGGGCAGACAGGACAGACAATAAAGCCAGACAACCACAGACAACCAATAGAGAGATAAACAGACAGACAACTGGTAAAACAACTAGACAAATAAACACTGACAGACAACCAGACAAATAAACACTGACAGACAACCAGACAGACAGACAACCAGACAAACAACCACAGACAAACAAACAACCACAGACAAACAAAACAACCACAGACAAAACAAACAAACTGTACAAACAAAACAAAACAACCAGACAACCAGACAAAACAAAACAACCACAAACAAACAACCAGACAAACAACAACTATACAGAAAACCAGACAGATACATAACCACAGACAGACAGACAACCAGACAAACAAAGACAAACAAAAACAGACACAGACAACAACAGACAGACAGACAACCAAACAAACAACCAGACAAACAAACAACCAGACAGACAAACAAAAACAGACACACAGACAAACAGACAACAAACAGACAACAAACAGACACAGGCAGACGCGGGAGCGCGCACGGCGGTTAGCTTAATGCTAAAAACAGCTACTGAGAACAGAAGATAAAGCTGATCAGAACCGACCCAACCTCACCTCCGAGGATCAGCAGCAACACGGAGCCGGATCCGGCCCGAAACCCCGAAACTAACACGAAAACGACCCCGAAACGACCCACAAACTCGTCCGGCGCTAAAGGAGGGAAAACACGCCGGCCGCGCTCCGATCCGCACTAAGAAGTGTGCTGCGGGGAGGGACACTGCGCGGATTGGGACACGACTCGACTTCTGTGCGCCATCTGGCGGACAGACACAGCAACGAACATTACGACCAGCTTTATTCGAGGACTGGGCGAGAATGAATATATGAGTATATGTATGTATATGTATATGTTTTTAAAATCTTTACTAATTTTTTTTTTTTTTCTACCATCTCGTTTTTTTTTATATATATTTTATTGTATTATTGTTCTTGCTGTAATGTTTCTGTGCTTTTGGCAACATTGTTAAAAAAGAACAGTCACAACAATAAAAAAACAAACTTAAATTAAAAGGCAAACTTAAATGAGGGGACAGAGGAGTAGAGGGGGACAAAAGGAGGAGACAAGGGGTGAGGGGGTAGAATGAGGACAGAGGGGTGTGTGTGTGTGTTAGGAAATGTCTATTCTAAATCACTATTACTATTAACTAACACCGCAAGCACATCTTTACCCCATTACTGTATATCAGTATATGCATATATGAGTATATGAGTATATGTGTATATGAGTATATGAGTATATGAGTATATGTGTATGTGAGTATATGTGTATATGAGTATATTAGTATATGAGTATATGTGTATATGAGTATGTGAGTATATGTGTATATGAGTATATGAGTATATGTGTGAGTATATGAGTATATGTGTATGTGAGTATATGTGTATATGAGTATGTGAGTATATGAGTATATGAGTATATGAGTATATGAGTATGTGAGTATATGTGTATATGTGTATATGGGTAAGTGAGTATATGAGTATATGAGTATATGTGTATATGAGTATATGTGTATATGAGTATGTGAGTAGATGAGTATGAGTATAAGGAGTATGTATATATGTGTATATGAGTATATGTGTATATGTGTATATGGGGTAAGTGAGTATATGAGTATATGAGTATATGTGTATATGAGTATATGTGTATATGAGTATGTGAGTATATGAGTATATGAGTATATGAGTATATGAGTATGTGAGTATATGTGTATATGTGTATATGGGGTAAGCAGTATAAGGAAAGTATATGAGTATATGTGTATAAGAGTATATGTGTATATGAGTATGTGAGTATATGAGTATATGAGTATATGAGTATGTGAGTATATGTGTATATGAGTATATGTGTATATGGGTAAGTGAGTATATGAGTATATGTGTATATGAGTATATGTGTATATGAGTATGTGAGTATATGAGTATATGAGTATGTATATATGTGTATATGAGTATATGTGTATATGTGTATAAGTAAGTGAGTATATGAGTATATGTGTATATGAGTATATGTGTATATGAGTATGTGAGTATATGAGTATATGAGTATGTGAGTATATGTGTATATGAGTATGTGAGTATATGTGTATATGAGTATGTGAGTATGTGAGTATATGAGTATACGAATATATGTGTATGTGAGTATATGTGTACATGAGTATATGTGTATGTGAGTATAAAACGTATAATGAAAGTATATATGTGTATGTGAGTATATGTGTATGTGAGTATATGTGTATATGAGTATATGTGTATATGAGTATGTGAGTATATGAGTGTACGAGTATATGTGTATGTGAGTATATGTGTATGTGAGTATATGTGTATGTGAGTATATGTGTATATGAGTATATATGTATATGAGTATATGAGTATGTGAGTATATGTGTATATGTGTATATGAGTATGTGAGTATATGTGTATATGAGTATGTGAGTATATGTATATGTGTATATGAGTATGTGAGTATATGTATATGAGTGTGAGTATATGGGTATGTGAGTATATATATATATGAGTATAAGTGTATATGAGTGTCAGTATATGAGTATATGTGTATATGAGTATATTAGTATATGAGTATATGTGTATATGAGTATATGTGTATATGTGTATATGAGTATGTGAGTATATATATGTGAGTATATGTATATGAGTATAATGCGGTATATGAGCGTCAGTATATGAGTATATGTGTATATGAGTATATTAGTATATGAGTATATGTGTATATGAGTATATGTGTATATGTGTATATGAGTATGTGAGTATATGAGTATGTGAGTATATGTGTATATGAGTATAATGCAGTATAAGGAGTGTCAGTATATGAGTATATGTGTATATGAGTATATTAGTAGGCGAGTATATGTGTATATGAGTATATGTGTATATGTGTATAAGAAAGTATGTGAGCATATGAGTATATGTGTGTATATGTGTATATGGGTAAGTGAGTATATGAGTATATGAGTATATGTGTATATGAGTATATGTGTATATGAGTATGTGAGAATATGAGTATATGAGTATGTGAGTATATGTGTATATGAGTATGTGAGTATATGTGTATATGAGTATGTGAGTATGAGTATGTGAGTATATGTGTATGAGTATACGTGTATGAGTGTCAGTATATGAGTATATGTGTATATGAGTATATTAGTATATGAGTATATGTGTATGTGAGTGTGTGTGTATATGAGCATTAGTGAGTGTATGTGTATGTGAGTATGTGTGCATAAGGAGTATATGTGTATGTGAGTATATGTGCATAACAGCATATGTGTATGTGAGCATATGTGTGCAGTGAGTATATGTGTATATGAGTATGTGCATGTGAGTATATGTATGTGAGTATATGTATACGAGTATATGTGTATGTGAGTACATGTGCGTGAGTATATGTGTATATGAGTATGTGTATGAGTATGTGAGTATATGAGTGTACGAGTATATGTGTATGTGAGTATATGTGTATATGAGTATATGTGTATATGTGTATATGAGTATGTGAGTATATGTGTATATGAGTATGTGAGTATATGTGTATATGTGTATATGAGTATGTGAGTATATGAGTATGTGAGTATATGTGTATATGAGTATACGTGTATATGAGTGTCAGTATATGAGTATATGTGTATATGAGTATATTAGTATATGAGTATATGTGTATATGAGTATGTGAGTATATGAGTATACGAGTATATGTGTATGTGAGTATATGTGTATATGAGTATGTGTATGTGAGTATATGTGTATGTGAGTATATGTGTATACGAGTATATGTGTATGTGAGTATATGTGTATGTGAGTATATGTGTATATGAGTATATTAGTATATGAGTATATTAGTATATGAGTATATGTGTATGAGTATGTGAGTATATGAGTATACGAGTATATGTGTATGTGAGTATATGTGTATGTGAGTATATGTGTATATGAGTATATGTGTATGAGTATATGTGTATGTGAGTATATGTGTATACGAAAGTATATGTAAAGTGAGTATATGTGTATGTGAGTATATGTGTATATGAGTATATTAGTATATGAGTATATGTGTATATGAGTGTACGAGTATATGTGTGTGAGTATATGTGTATGTGAGTATATGTGTATATGAGTATATGTGTATATGAGTATATGTGTATGTGAGTATATGTGTATGTATATATGTATATGAGTATAAGGAGTATGTATATATGTGCTAAGATTTGCCTGTGTTTACATCGCTCCAAGCGCAGACGCAGTCGCTGCATGTGAGCAGATACATTCTCTTACTGCACAGCTACAGACACAGCACCCTGAATCATTTACGATGATTTCTGGAGACTTTAATCATGTTATTTTGGACTCTACTTTGGCTGCTTTTCACCAGTCTGTGGACTGTCCTACAAGAAACAATAGGACAATTGATCTGCTCTATGCTAATGTGAAAGAGGCATACAGTGTCACACCCCTCCATCAGGAGGTGGTCTACAGAAGTTGAAGAAACTCTCAGGGACTGTTACGACACCGCGGACTGGGAGAAGGCGAACGGAATGAATGACTTCTTCAACCGGTTCAACCAGCCCATGTACCCCACACCCTCTCCCTCGCTGCATCCATCTTTCCTCTCCTCAACGCATCCTCACCCATCCACCACAGAAACTGCCTCCTCCTCCCCCCATCCACCACCACAACACAGACCTCTTCACTGCAGACCAGGTCAGAGGTCAACTGAAGAGGCTTCTCCCCCAGGAAAGCAGCAGGCCCTGACAAAGTATGTCCCCGACTGCTGAAGACCTGCGCTACAGAACTGGGTGAGCCACTCCAGCATCTCTTCAACCTCATCTCGTAGGTGGGGGAGAGTGTTTCACCTCTGAAGACATTGTGCATTGCTCCAGTTCTGAAAGAACTGACCAAGTGACCTGAATGACTTCCAACTGGTGGCACTCACTTCCCATCTTATGAAGACATTGGAGCGGCTCTTCCTCTGTCTCCTCAGACCCCAGATGCAACATCCCCATGATGGTCTGCAGTTCATGTAGCGGGCAGGTGTTGGTGTGGAAGACACAATCATCTACCTGCTGGCAATCGAGCCCACTCGACCTAGATAAGGGGAACAGCACAGGAGGATCCCAGGATCCCCTTTCAACACCATCCAGCCTCAAGCAGGTGAGTGGACCTCACCATCACCTGGATCTCCAGCTACCTCACAGACAGGCCGCAGTATGTCAGGCTGAAGGACATCACGTCTGACACTGTGATCAGCAGCACTGGAGCTCCCCAGGGCACAGTGCTGGCCCCTCTTCTCTTCACCCTGTACACAGCAGACTTCTGCTACAACTCAGAACTGTGTCACATCCAGAAGTTCGCTGATGATACAGCCATGGTTGGGTGCATCAGGGATGATAGAGAGGAGGAGTATCGGAGCCTGGTGCCACAGGAACCATCTGCAGCTCAACACCTCAAAGACCAAGGAGCTGATCATTGACTTTGGGAGATCCAGACCAAAGTCACAACCAGTTCTGATTGAGGGAGATGAGGTGGAGCTGTGGACTTGCCAGTACCTTAGGGCTGTGGCTGGACAGCAAGTTGGACTGGTCATATACCACTGACCACCTGTACAGAAAAGGACAGAGCAGGCTGTACTTTCTGAGGAGACTACGGTCCTTCAACATCTGCAGGAAACTCCTGTGGCTGTTTAATCAGTCCGTGGTCACCAGTGTCCTGTTCTACACTGTGGTGTGCTGGGGGGGCAGCATATCCAAGAATGCCTCTTTCACATTAGCATAGTGTAGATGATTGTCCTGTTGTTCTTTTAGGACAGTTCACAACCTGGTAAAAAGCAGCAAAAGTAGAGTCCGAAGTGGCATGATTAAAATCTCCAGAAATGATCGTGGACGCCTCAGGATGCTGTGTCTGCAGCTTTGTAGTACAGAATGTATCTGCTCTATACGCAGGAGCTGTTTCTGCACTTGGACCAATGTAAACCCGAGGCTAACTGTTAATAGCCCAAATCCATTACGTAAGACCGTCTTTTTTACAGTAATATGGCCTGGATGACACCAGCGACTGTTCACATAAATGATCAACCCCCCACCTTTGGTCTTCCTGCAGGCTTTAGTGTCTCTGTTGGCCTCATGGCAGTGAAGCCCCGCAGATCCACGTTAGCATCTGGTACGGCTGGGTTAGCTATGCCCTATAAAAGATTAATGTAAGTTGTTCTCTGTAACCGCTGGTTGTTGAGGGCAGACAACTCATCGATCTTGTTCGGCAGCGAGTTCACATTCCCCATGACGATGGAGGGAATGGACGGTTTGCAGTGCTGCTGATTGTCCGTTAGCTTAGCCTTTAGCTTAGCTCCAGCCTCGCAGAGCCCTGGGCTCTCTGAGCTCTGCTGGATCGGGTGTCCAATGCCAGTGTGTCCTTTTGTGCTCAGGGCCAGCAGCCTTCTTGAATACGAGAAAACTGGCTCCTGGTTGTATCTTTCAGAGAAAATATTCCAGGATATGTGAGCAAGAACACACTCTGTCCTCGAGTAGGAAGAACAACGATGTGGAAAAGTGCGAAAAGAGCTAAAGCTACAGAGCTACTGGAGAGACAGCTGTTATGCACAGTGCCAGGTAAGATCATCTTGAACTGGTTAGTGAAAACCAGTGCTGGTTAACGGCCCCCTGGTGATCATGGCCTCCAGGCATGTGCCCAGTAGGCCCAGTCTGTAATCCATCCCAGCCCAGAACTTTCCAACCCCCTTTACTTTGCCTCAGATTTTTTGTATCTTCCCCCAGTCACCAACATTAAACACTCTCCAGCAGTCAGTTCCTGTCTCATACTTGTGTGCAGTTAATTGTTATGAGATCTTTTCAAATCCCTCATTGCATCTACAACCTTCTTTCTGAAGGACTCAGAGCTCTTTGGATCTTTTTTTTTATATATAGTAATAAATATGGGTCTGACCACAGGAAAATTACATTTCTTTTTTATTTATGTCGATGCTGAAAAGACATTTCTTCAGTTGTATGTGTCTAGTTAGATTACCACCATCTCTTGGAATTGATTACATGTACAGAAACAATCCTTTGGACTGGAGAAATTTGTCCAATCGTGTGAGAACTGGTGAACAGCAATGTTAAGGGAACATAAACTGATGTTTCCTGGTGGTGATTTTAGCTACCCCCAGGTTCTCTCCATTCTCAGTTCCCCTTTCCGTTAGGTCTATGAGGTTTCCAGTGAAAGCGAGAGACATAGAAAACTCATAATTGGCCACCCTGCACACCGATCAAACTCACTCTCAGCACTTCTGTTCACGCTGGACCTCTGCAGGTTGGTCCAGTTAGCTGACATTGCACTGAGGGGTCTGTTTACCGTGGTGTTGATGTTTATAAGCTAGTTGAAACACGTCTGTAGCTCATCTGATTCCTGATGGTGATAATGATGATGATGAAGAGGGTGATCTGCTCCAGCAGCTGTGCTTTGTGGGTGCGCTCAGTGAGGTCTTCTACAGGTCTCTACGCTGATGTCTCCTCAGTGTCAGTGAGTGTCACTTACTATTTATCATAAATTTTATTAATGATTAATCAGAACACAAACATTCAATCAGCAGTAAAGGACATTATTCACTGATCACTTATTTATTGTGATTTATTTATTTATTTATTGAACACTGAAGTATCTGAAAGTGGGTTAAAGCTGTGATGGTCCTGGTTCCACCTGTTTGCAGGTGTATGCTGTTCTGAGTGGTCTGCTAACATTCCCACCTCCATTACTGGTGTGCATCTAAGCCAGCGTCCACATCCCCTGCAGCTTCTCCTACCCTGGCAGGAGAGTGGAGGCTAATAAGATGACTGCGATCTGGCATCGGGGTGGGAAGGAGATCTGTAACAGCAGGTACTGCAGTGGGATATCATTTGGAATGAACCAGACTTGCTCTCTGAAGAGGAATGATGCTCCCGAAGATCGGACCGCTGGGGAAGGGGGACGCTGGCACCTACATCTTCCGTATTGAGATAGAAGGCCTAGACCGATACTCGTTCAAGGACCAGTCTGTGGCTCTCAGTGTTACTGGTCAGTTTCACTCTTTAAACACTGAATTAACCACCTAATATCAGACCTGAACAAAGGCACTGATATAGTCCTATCCAATAGCCATACATTATACAAATGTTTGTCACAAAAACCACCTATTCAGCCTACAGCAGTTTATTCTCAATCTATTCAGCCTACAGTGCTTATCTCCACCCATTCGTAGCCTACAGCAGTTTATCTCACTCCATTCAGCCTACAGCAGTTTATCTCCACCCATTCAGCCTACAGCAGTTTATCTCCACCCATTCAGCCTACAGCAGTTTATCTCCACCCATTCAGCCTACAGCAGTTTATCTCCACCCATTCAGCCTACAGCAGTTGAATACAGTTTATCTCCACCCATTCAACCTACAGCAGTTTATTCCACCCATTCAACTCACAGTAAAGTTTAGCTCCACTCCATTCAACATACAGCAAAGTTTAGCCCTCACCCATTCAGCTCCACATCAGCCAGCCTGACCCATTCAGCCTACAGCAGCTTAGCTCCACCCATTCAGCCTACAGGTTATAAAGAGTGTTTTTTGAGGCAGCCAATCAGACAGAGCTTATTTAAATACATTTGAGTGTGTTTGGCTCAGAGGATAAAGAAGGTTGGGGGAAATAAATGATGTCTGTTTTTTGTTCATATAAACTCACACAGATGCTAATAGTGAAGTCTGGGGGAAGGTAACTGAACTAATCGGACTGCTTTATGTCACAGATGCCCCCCTGGCTCCCTCCATGCAGTGTCCGGGTGACCTTGCAGAGGGTGTGACTGTGTCTCTGGTGTTTCCAGATACACATCGCACCCGAGGCGCACTTGCAATTTACTGACTCTGTTCGGGCCGAACAGGTGGTCACTCAGCCGCAAGGGCGCCGGCAGCTCTGGCAGCACTGGGAGGAGGAACGGTGATCAATCTGCTGCCCTCTCCTGGAACACACGGGAACTGCTGCAGTAAAATCGCTATGTTTCCCAATGAGTGCAGCAGCTCGGGTCAAGCAGTAGACTGTGGTCCTCGAATGTTTAGCTGAGGCGGAGTCGTATGCATCATTCATTACCAATAATTATCATATGTAAATGTTCTCCTTAAACTCAACCCCTGAATAAAATTTCAACAACCTAAACAGCTAAAGCTCAACTCAACTGACAATGACAACTCTCGCTAAGTCTGATAGCTGTAGCTAACTCTGTGTAACTATGTTAACTGTAACTGTGTGTATGTTTACTGTAACTGTATGTTAACTGTAACTGTGTGTGTTAACTGTAACTGTATGTATGTTTACTGTAACTGTGTTAACTGTAAATCAGTATGTATGTTTACTGTAACTGTATGTTAAATCGTAACTGTATGTTAAACGTATGTTAACTGTATCTGTGTGTATGTTTACTGTAACTGTATGTTAACTGTAACTGTGTGTATGTTTACTGTAACTGTATGTTAACTGTAACTGTGTGTATGTTTACTGTAACTGTATGTTAACTGTAACTGCGTGTATGTTTACTGTAACTGTATGTTAATCCGCAACTGTATGTTAACTGTAACTGTGTGTATGTTTACTGGTAAACTGTATGTTAACCGTAACTGTGTGTATGTTAACTGTAACTGTATGTGTTAACCAAACGTATGTTAACCGTAATGTGTGTATGTTTACTGTAACTGTATGTTAACCGTACCGCGTATGTTTGATTTCGTAACCTTTCGTATGTTAACTGCAACTGTATGTTAACTGTAACTGTGTGTATGTTTACTGTAACTGTATGTTAACTGTAACTGTGTGTATGTTAACTGTAACTGTATGTTAACTGCACCGTATGTTAACGTAACTGTGTAAGGTTTTACTGCAAATCGGTATGTTTACTGTAACCGTATGTCAATCCGTAACTGCATGTATGTTTACTGTAACCGTATGTTAACTGCAAATCACAAGAATTCGTAACTGTGTGTATGTTTACTGTAACTGTACAATCAAAACTGTGTGTATGTTAACTGTAACCGTATGTTAACTGCAACCGTATGTTAACTGTAACTGTGTGTATGTTTACTGTAACTGTATGTTTGATTGTAACTGTATGTTAACTGTAACTGTGTGTATGTTTACTGTAACTGTATGTTTACTGTAACTGTATGTTAACTGTAACTGTATGTATGTTTACTGTAACTGTATGTTAACTGTAACTGTATGTTAATTGTAACTGTATGTTAACTGTATCTGTGTGTATGTTTACTGTAACTGTATGTTAACTGTAAATGTATGTTATCTGTAACTGTGTGTATGTTTACTGTAACTGTATGTTAACCGTAACTGTGTGTATGTTTAATGTAACTGTATGTTAACTGTAACTGTATGTATGTTTACTGTAACTGTATGTTAACTGTAACTGTATGTTAATTGTAACTGTATGTTAACTGTATCTGTGTGTATGTTTACTGTAACTGTATGTTAACTGTAAATGTATGTTATCTGTAACTGTGTGTATGTTTACTGTAACTGTATGTTAACTGTAACTGTATGTTAACTGTAACTGTGTGTATGTTTACTGTAACTGTATGTTAACTGTAAATGTGTGTATGTTTACTGTAACTGTATGTTAACTGTAACTGTATGTTAACTGTATCTGTGTGTATGTTAACTGTAACTGTATGTTAACTGTAACTGTGTGTATGTTTACTGTAACTGTATGTTAACTGTAACTGTATGTTAACTAACTGTATGTTAACTGTAACTGTATGTATGTTTACTGTAACTGTATGTTAACTGTAACTGTGTGTATGTTAACTGTAACTGTATGTTTACTGTAACTGTATGTTAACTGTAACTGTGTGTATGTTTACTGTAACTGTATGTTTACTGTAACTGTATGTTAACTGTGTGTATGTTAACTGTATCTGTATGTTAACTGTATCTGTATGTTAACTGTGTGTATGTTAATTGTAACTGTATGTTAACTGTATCTGTATGTTTACTGTAGCTGTATGTTTACTGTAACTGTATGTTAACTGTAACTGTATGTTTACTGTAACTGTATGTTAACTGTAATTGTATGTTAACTGTAACTATGTTAACTGTATCTGTATGTTTACTGTAGCTGTATGTTTACTGTAACTGTATGTTAACTGTAACTGTATGTTTACTGTAACTGTATGTTAACTGTAACTGTATGTTAACTGTAACTATGTTAACTGTATCTGTATGTTTACTGTAGCTGTATGTTTACTGTAACTGTATGTTAACTGTAACTGTATGTTTACTGTATCTGTATGTTTACTGTATCTGTATGTTTACTGTAGCTGTATGTTTACTGTAACTGTATGTTAACTGTAACTGTATGTTTACTGTAACTGTATGTTTACTGTAACTGTATGTTAACTGTAACTGTATGTTAACTGTAACTATGTTAACTGTATCTGTATGTTTACTGTAACTGTATGTTAACTGTAACTGTATGTTTACTGTAACTGTATGTTAACTGTATCTGTATGTTTACTGTAACTGTATGTTAACTGTGTGTATGTTTACTGTAACTGTATGTTAACTGTTACTGTATGTTAACTGTAACTGAATTATTTATCGTTACTGTTTTGTTTCTCAGGTCTGGGTTTAATTTTAACTGATTCTTCTGTATTAGATGCTCCCAAGAATGTTACGGTCAGCATTCTGTCTCCGCTGGGTGTGATGTCAGAAGGAGCCACTGTGGTTCTGTCCTGCCAGGCTTACAGTCAACCAGCACCTCACTTCTCCTGGCTCCAGGGTCCGGAGGGCAGGGAGCAGCTGGTGGTCAGTCAGAGAGGGCAGAATCTATCACTGGAGAACATACAGAGGAACTCCGGCCCATTCTGGTGCGAGGTGGAGAACTCTATGGGTTCTGCTCGCTCTCAGCCAGTCACACTGGATGTACATTGTGAGTGAAAGAACAGTCATTCACGTTTACTGAATTCAGCAGTTACTCAACACTGAGGCTTTACTTAAACACCCAAATAACAAGATGAGTATTTTTAAATATTTTAATATTTAAATTTTTTAATAACAGTTGAATTATTAAATATAAACATTTCAACAAGAGGTTTGTGTAATATGCTGTCAGATCTTTGAACACTAGCTCTACATATGAAAACCCATTCTGTCAGATTGCATTTACAGCACTTTTCCAGAGCAACTTACAAAATGTCCTGATCTAGTAAACGAGGCTGGACACTTAGAGCCTGTCGAAAATCAAACGTCTGATTGGGGACTAACAAGATTCAGAATAAGTCTTTATGGAGTTAAATCCTCCTGAAACAGATGAGTCTTCAGTCTCCGTTTGAAGACAGTGAGGGACTCAGCTGTTTGGACCTCCAGGAATGGAATGGAATGGAAGTTCATTCCATTTTGGTGCCAGAACAGAAAAGAGTTTGGATGCATGTTTTCCTTAATAAGGAAGGAACAGGGTCTAGAGGACAGGTGGTTGGATTGTTAGATGTGAGAAGATGAAGGATGTTATGTGTGGAACATGGAGAGAAAGAGGACAGAGGATTGGCAGATCTTGTCAACCTTCTCTTAAAAGAAGGTGACAAAACCTTTGGGGTGAGGGTTGTTGAAGCAGGGGGGATAGGAGAGAAGAGAAGACTGAGAAGAGCTTGCGTGGAACAGATGTCAGTGCTTCCAGTCTCTCCATGCAAAAGTTCATTTAGCAGCAGTTACTTCCACTGAGAATTGAGAAAGGAGCTGAGCTCTGAGTCCTGTTACATTTTCCTCCATTTCCTTTCAGCTAGTCTCAACACTTGGTTATTGTGCAGAACCTCTGTCAGCTATGGTGAACATCTGCAAGTTCTTGCAAGTCTTTGAGAGAGAGGACAGAGAAGGAGGAATGAAGAGGAGATAGATAAAAGGAAAGTCCTTATAGCAGTTTCCAGTAGGAGGTGGCTTGAATAGTAATATTAATAATAATACACCACAGGAAGTGTAGAGGGCGCTCTATAATGCTCTATAATGTTCATATGATCCACACGCTCATTCTGACAGACTGTAATACAATACAGGAAGTGTAGAGGGCGCTCTATAACGCTCTATAATGTTCATATGATCCACACGCTCATTCTGACAGACTGTAATACACTACAGGAAGCGTAGGGGGCGCTCTATAATGCTCTATAATGTCCATATGATCCACACGCTCATTCTGACAGACTGTAATACACTACAGGAAGCGTAGGGGGCGCTCTATAACGCTCTATAATGTTCATATGATCCACACGCTCATTCTGACAGACTGTAATACACTACAGGAAGTGTAGGGGGCGCTCTATTACGCTCTATAATGTTCATATGATCCACACGCTCATTCTGACAGACTGTAATACACTACAGGAAGTGTAGGGGGCGCTCTATAACGCTCTATAATGTTCATATGATCCACACGCTCATTCTGACAGACTGTAATACACTACAGGAAGTGTAGGGGGCGCTCTATAACGCTCTATAATGTTCATATGGTCTGCAGAGCTATCAGTGATGATTTGTTTGTTGTTCTTCCAGATGAGCCAAAGATTGCGGAGGAAAGCTGGTGTTCTGTGATCTCTGAGCAGGAGGCAGAGCTAAGTTGTGAATGTGTCAGTTATGGTAACCCACGTCCCTCAGTTCACTGGACTGTCTCACCTTCCTGTGAGCGAATATCAGGTCAGAATGACCAGAAAACCAGTTCCTATCTGAGCTCTCTGGTTGTGCTAGATACTGTCTCAGAAGAACATCAGGTCCTTTGCTAGTGTTCTAGCTGTGCTAGCTAACATTTCTGGAGAATATCATGTGCACGTCTGTCTGCAGGTCACTCAAACTCATCCTGGTCAGGAGGACAGAAGCTGGTGATGAAGCTGAATGCGTCCGTGCTGTGGAACCACACCTCCACAGAGCTGGTCCTGCTGTGTGTGGCTGAGAACAGTCTGGGCTCCACTGTCAGGGCCTTCACACTGACACGAAACAGTGAGTTCCAACACTGCAGCCTGCGGTACCGTAAATATGGACAAAAGTATCTGGACACAAGATTTAAACAGCTGAAATACCTAAACTAAATAACACTGCAACTGAACCCAGCACAGAGTCGATTCATCTGAAGATCTAAAGAAATTAACAGTCATAACTACATCTGTGTGTGTGTGTGTGTGTGTGTGTGTGTGTGTTTGTGTTTAGTCACAGTTCAGACCAACCCCTCGACCAGACACACCAGTCTGTGGAGTCTGTGCGTTCCGCTGATGTGTTTGGGTCTCATAGTTCTACTCCTGCTGTCCGGCTACGTTCTCTACTCTGACAGAGACACTGCGTGAGTCTGCAGGGCTGAGATGGGGGAAGGGGTCAGATACAGATGGGAGTCAGATACAGATGTGGAGGTCAGATACAGATGTGGGGGTCAGATACAGATGTGGGGGTCAGATACAGATGGGCGTCAGATGCAGATGTGGGGGTCAGATACAGATGTGGGGGTCAGATACAGATGGGGTCAGATGCAGATGTTGGGGTCATATACAGATGTGGGGGTCACATACAGATGTGGGGGTCACATACATATGGGGGTCAGATGCAGATGGGGAGGTCGAATACAGGTGTGGGAGTCATATATAGATGTGGGGGTCAGATACAGATGTGGGGGTCAGATACAGATGTGGAGGTCAGATACAGATGGGGAGGTCGGATACAGATGGGGAGGTCGGATACAGATGTGGCTCCACCTTCTGGTGTAAAATATGAATTGCATGAAACTGCTGCACATTACACTGCACATGACTGTGTTCCTGTGTTACCTGCTTCTGTGTTCTGTTACCCATGTTCTCCATGTTACCTGTGATCCCTGTGTTACCTGTGTGTTTTCTCTGTGTTACATGGATTCTGTTTTCTATAACCCTTTGTTTATGTTCCCTTTGTTTTATATGTTCTATGTGTTACCTGTGTGTGTTCTCCATGTTACCTGTGTTCTGTTACCTGTGTGTATTCTCTGTTACATGTGTTCTGTTTTTTTTACCTGTGCTCTCTGTCACATGTTTGTTCTCTGTGTTAATTGTGTTCTCTGTTACTTGTGTTCCGAGTTACCTCTGTTCTGTTAGCTTTGTTCTCTGTGTTAGCTGTGATCTTTGTGTTGCCTGTGTTCTGCGTGCTTCTGTAATTGAATCTGACTGTGTGTTTGTATCTGTGTGTTACAGGTTACTCAGTTCATCATCATGAAACACACCACCTGTGTTACAGTGGGCAGAGGAATGTGATGTAAACACTGCCAAACTACAGTCCAATACACATTATTATCCATTAACATCATAGTAATAACTAACATCATCATCGTCATCATAATAATGATAATAATAATAATGATAATAATAATAATAATGATAATAATAATAATGATAATAATAATAATAATGATAATAATAATAATGATAATATATCTTCACACTTTTGTTTTTTAAATGTATCACAGTTTGATTGAAGACATTATTGTCTGAAAATGTCAAATAAAAATGGTAATTTAATGTACAAAGTTTTATTTCATTACAATACGGTGTCAAAACGTTCCACACACCATTCCAGCATCCCATTCCACCTTAAATAAGGCAGTGGTTACAGCAGTTAGGCTCAAAAGCCAGAATGAAATGCTACACCATTTAAGGTGGAGCAGAGAATTCAGATGACTTCCACATAGATAGCGCTGTCCGGGTCGGTGACTGGAGGAGTGTGTGTGTCTCTCTCTCTGTGATCCACAGGGTTCTCTCTGTCTCTCTCTCTCAGCACTCTCTGCCTCCGGGCTCCTCTTCGCTGTCTCTTATGGATCTGAAACAGAAATGGTTAGCTTTCTGAATTAACTACAGTCATGTGACAACATTTCAAATCGTCCCTGCTCTCTCTGCTTTGAAGATATGACCATAATCGAACTCATTTTATGCCTGTGTACCTGAGCTGTTGTGGTCCTTCACAACAGCTCAGGTCAGGAATTAGCTAAGGAAAGCTGTAGGTCCAGACGGCATCAGTGCCAGGTTCCTCGGGTCCTGTGCAGATCAGCTCTGTGGTGTAGTTGAGCACATGTTCAACATGTTGAACCACAGCTGTGGAAAACATCTTGCATGGTACCTATACCAAAAATGCTGCACCCAAAGGAACTCTTCTCATCTGATGAAGTCACTGGAGAGGCTGGTCCTTAACCATCTGCACACTCTGCTGAGTGCATCCACGGACCCTCTTCAGTTTGCCTACCAGCCTGCCGTTGGGGTGGATGATGCTGTCATCTATCTTCTACACAGACCTCTTGCTCACCTGGAGAAGCCTGAGAACACTGTGAGAATCTCTATCTTTAACTTCTCCAGTGCCTTTAACACTATACAGTTGATATGAAGGACAAGCTGGAACATGTAGGTGTGGACAGTCACCTGTCAAACTGGTAAAAAGGTTTCAGACAAGGTGGTCAGCAGCACAGGAGCCTCTCAAGGAATGGCCCTTGCACTGTTTCTCTTCACACCATACACTGCTGACTTCATGTACAGCTCACCAACCTGTCACCTCCAGAAGGTCTCTGACAACTTTCCGATCATTGGCCTGATAAATAATGACAAGGACAGTGAGTACAGAGAACTCATTCAGGACATTGTGGACTTGTTTCTGCAGAACCACCTCCAGATAAATGTGGGGAAGACCAAAGCACTAGTGGTGTATTTCCGCAGGTGCAGACACACTCCTCCATCAGTGAACATCCAAGGAAATTACATTGAAAGGCTCCTCAGAAGAACCTGGGTGTTCACTTAAACACCAAACTGCACAGGTCAGTTAATACCACTGCACTTTATAAAAGAGGCCAGAGCAGACTCCACCTACTGAAGAAACTGAGGTCACCTGGAGTGCAGGGAGCGCTTCTGAAGACCTTCTTTGACACAGTGGTGGCATCTGCCATCTTTTATGGAGTGGTCTGCAGTGGTATTTCAATGGGAGACAATAAGAGACTGCACAAACTCTGGGAAGCAGAAGAGGTCAGGTGGTGGGAGACAGAAGCATGGTAGCCAAGCTGGCCAAGCTGGCTCCCACCCCATGCATGAGACTCTGGCAGCACTGGGCAGCTCCTTCAGTGACCGGCTGCTCCACCCTAAGTGTATGAAGGAGCGGAATCACAGCCGGCAGACGCCTGCGCCAACCAGCAACACACTTATATGTGATGTGGGAAGAGCGCCATCTACTCAGTCTTTGTACAGACGCTCTTACGTTCTCCTCAAACCCCCTCTGATACAATAAAGATCTCATAGTGGTTTCTATGATGGAGAGATCTCCACACCCTGCTGCAGCAGAGCAGCTCCAAACCATCACACTTCCACCAACGTTCACAGCTGCTATGAGCTTCTTCAGCTAAAACGCTGTGTTTGGTTTGATCCAAACACGTCTTCTGTTACTGTGTCCAAATAATTCAGCTCTGGATTCATCTGTCCAAAGCACATTGTTCCAGAAGTCCTGTTCTTTGTCTAGATGTTCTCTGGAGATCTTTAGTTTTGTCCTGAAGTTTGTTTGACAGTTTGGTTTCCTCCTGAGACACCTTGTTTGCTCTCTTTCTTACTGTAAATGCTGCACTTTTTTGGTGTGTTTGTGTTAGTGTGTGTGTGAATCTCTGTGTTAGTGTGTGTGTTAGTGAGTCTCTGTGTTAGCGTGTGTGTGTGTTAGTGAGTCTCTGTGTTAGTGTGTGTGTGAGTCTCTGTGTTAGTGTGTGTGTTAGTGAGTCTGTGTTAGTGTGTGTATGTTAGTGAGTCTCTGTGTTAGTGTGTGTACCTGTTTGGTGCGGACGAAGCAGGGTGTGCAGTTCTGGTAGATGAGCTGGTAGCTGCCATTGGTGTAGATGTGTGTGACCTCGGTGCAGTTGATGTAGAGTGGCAGGCGGTCCTGATAAATGCTGTCCTCAAACACAGGGGGCCGGCAGGTCATCAGCCGTCTCCTCCTGACAGCGAGAGAGGTCATGAGAGGTCAGTGTATTGTTTCTGGTCAGAAGCATTGATCTCTATCAGCAGAACCTTCAGGCTGGAGGAGCTCGTACCTTCCTGCTCTTTTACAGCGGCACATCAGCAGAACCAAGAGGAGGAGGAGAAAGAGGAGAACTACACACACTGCAGGCATCAACGTCCAGAGACTGCCTACGCACACACACACACACACACACACACATACACACACACATACACATATACATACACACATACACACACACATATACATACACACACCCACACACGCACGCACGCACACACACACACACACACACATACACACACACTCACACACATACACACACACACACACACACATACACACACACACACACACACACACGCATACACGCACACAAAAATACATACACACAGACACACACAGAAATCAGTCTGGGAGTTCATAGGGGGTTGCAAAAGTGGTTCCTATGGTATTTCTGGTAGTTCCAACCAGCTATTATTGTGTCTCAGGTGATTGCTGTGGGGTTGCTATGCTGTTGCTAAGCTGTTAGTATTGTGCCTCAGGTGGTTGCTATGGGGTTGCAGTGCGGTTACTAAGCTGTTAGTATTATGTCTCAGGTGGTTGCTGTGGTGTTGCTATGCTGTTAATAAGCTGTTATTAATGTGCCTCGGGTGGTTGCTTGTGTTCAGAATGAGCTCACACTCACAACCTATCAACAATCTCCAAAACGTATAGAGAGATATTTACTCTGCTCACAATACAGCTCACAGTCCATGTAGAACCTCTGGAAAGCCAAGACACCTCACATAATCACTCAAATTCACATCCTATCTAGAACCTCTAGGACTAGAGTGGTAGAGCTAGGCCCATCCTCTGTAAATCATCTCATGATCGTATGGCTCCTAATTGTGAGGTTGTTAATTTGATGATCTCCAGTTCTATCAGTGAAGCCCTGACCAATGAGAGAGCTGGTTTAGCAGAATCTACCTAGATACCACTGAGAGAAAAAATCTGATTGGACAATGTGTGAACACCTTCATCGTCACTAATCCAAACTTCTACAGAGAGGTATTTTCAAATTCACATAAATCATTCAACCTTATCTAGAACACCATCAAGTTCCTCACTGCTCTCTGCTCCAGCTTGTGTTCCCACTGAACCCCATCCTAAACGCCTTAACACCCTGGCAAAGTCCACCCGAGAACGGAGCTACATGCACCTGTCCACCCAGCTGGTCCACCTGCCCCTCCCTGCAGCAGCGTGTGGGAGTCGTTGCCCAAGCCGTTGAAGGCGTAGCAGATGACGAGGAATGGAGTGAGCCCTGGGCCCTGGAGTGTTTCCTGCAGAGTGTGTGTGGTGTGTGTGGAGGAGGTGTTGTACTCCTGAGGGGGTACGCTCCCATTCACACTCCAGGTGATGGCGGGGCGGGGGTTAGAGTCCACAGTACACCTGCAGACCAACAGGAACCCGTCCCAGTCACAAGAGGAGAGGTGGGTCAGGATGGCAGGGGGGTCTGAGGTCACACACACACACACACACACACACACACACACACACACACACACACACACACACACACATGAGAATCAAGAACCTCAACATTCTATTGAGTTCTGATTTAACCCTTTTGGTGTAACAGAACTTATGTAGAACCGTCTGAAAGCCTTCATACCAAAACAAAGCGCTCTTTAAGAAATCAAAGGACCATATACATGTATGTGCATTTTTGCTGTCATGGTTCTATATAGAATCATTGCTTTTACAAAAGAACCCATTAAGTACTTGTTTTTTATGTGAAAAGTTACATCAAAAATGTTTTATATAGAACCAAAACTGTTCTACACACACAGTAGAACCATCTACCAAATCAGTGTAGACAAGAATCCATGATTCTTTGTGCTGTTATGCTTTTTTAGATCTTGTTGTGGGGTTCTATATACTAAAAATGTTCTTTCATATAACAATAGTTAGTTTTGGTGCCATATAGAACAATTTCCTGTTATGTTCTACTAGAACCATACACAAAATGTTTTCCACCAATCTGAGGTAGAAGCATCCTAATGGCTGTTATGCCTCTATAGATAACCATCGCTTTCACTAAAGAACCCTTGGTTATTTGACAGTGGAACCATTTCTGGTAAAAAATGGGTAGGTTGCTGAAGATCCAGATGGTCCTTTGATATCATAGTTCTATATTTAACCATTACAATACATCCTATTTTAGGTAAAGTTTTATGTAAGGGTTCTATATGTTCTAAATGTTATTTGACTCATAACAGTGGAACTATTTTTGGTGTTGTAAATATAGAATGAAAAGATGCCATATATAATTTTAAAGGTTCTAGGAAATCTTAGCTGGGCAAAGATGATTGCAATCATAGCCTGCGAGACTAACAAAGAACCCACAATCTATTCCTTTGTAAGATTTACTACTTAGAATGGATACAAACGGTTCTAATGGTTCTTTGAGTTCTGCAGCTGAAGCACACACACTCACACTGGACGTTGAGGCGGGTTGGGGGGCTGGTAGCCTGGCTGCAGGGTGCCTCACCCACACTGAACCATGGTGTCCCTAGTGATGTTGAAGATGCGGAAGGTGGGCGAGCGGCCGAACAGGGTGTGGGTTCTACCAGACCGCGTGTACGACCAGCGGTACTCAGAGACGGGGGGGTCTGCTTTACACACACAGGCCAGCAGTGGCACAATTCTCCTTCACCACCCAGTGGAGACCTGTATGACACACATCCGTCGGGGAACTGAGGAGAACAGGTGAATTAGAACCATAAACAAAAACAACCTCTGACTGTAGAACCTGATGGTAAAGGAGATCAGGTGTAACTGTGGGTTTAGACACATTGTTCTATATAACAGTAAAAGGTTACAGGGAAACTAGGGTTATCTGGATATGTTTTGATCGGGTTTAAAGGTTCACTTTAACGTAATGATGGTGGGATTCTTTCAGTCTCATATAGAACATTTTAAAGGTTATAAACAGAACCCTCTATAAAAGGTTCTGGCAATCGCTCTGAAGAACCTATAACCTGGCAGGAGTGTTCCTTACTTATATTTCGGAATAGATTTTGTTAAAGGTGTTTGTAAGGATAAAAGTAAAAGTGCTGTTGTTCTGTGTCTGACTGTGGCGTAATAGATAAACTCAAGGTTTAAACCCGTAGCACCTCAGACAAATGTCAACGCCATGAATTAAAGTAGAACCTTAAGAATAAACTGCTACTGATATTTAAGAGCAGTGACCCAGTTGAAGCCGAGTGAAGGGTACACAGACTCACAGGTAACGTGGGAGCCTGAAGGAGGCTATGCTCTTCCTGTTTGTGGGGTGCAGAGCTTCACACCTGAGCCGAGGCTTCACCAGGTGAGAGGGGGTAAAGGAGAGGGTGGAGACCAGCAGGGCATCTGACCCGTCACCTTTTACTGTCTCCATCACTTCATAGGTACTGCTACTATTCCTGCTCCACCCTCTCCCACACCCACTGCAGCTGGGGGCTGGGAGGGCAGCCGGACTGGCACTGGAGCACCTCACCACTGCCTCAAGGTCTCCGCCACCACTCTTCCAGGGGCAACGATCACGGGTTGCTGGGGAATCTGGGACACTATGTAAATGTCAATAATCTGTGTATCTAACACCACTTTACTGGTCTACACATTCTGACCACTTATCAGGAAACACCCCCTGTAAGCTTTGCTTTAGCAGAATACTCAAAGTAGTCAAGAAAACTAAAGTCCACATAAACATCTGGAGATTCTTCACTGTAACTACACTGAGAGATGGAGCTGATAAACTAAAATTACTACCACTGAACGCCTTAAACATCACTGTTAATAAACATCACACTAACATCATTAACAGAAATCTCATTTATTATGATGATAAAGTTCAGACCTCTGTCCCACACATCCGCTTTCTCCTCTTGTCTGAAATAATGTCAGAGATGTAGCTTTAAACTGCAAATGCCCCTGACATCGATTGAAGACAGCCCCACTCCTCCATGCGAAATTCTTCATTTCAGGCTGTTTCTGAAGGCCAGTCTTTGTACACTGCTTCTCCTCAAACCCCCTGATACCATAAAGATCTCATAGTGGTTTCTATGATGGAGAGATCTCCACACCCTGTTGCAGCAGAGCAGTTTCCAAACCATCACACACTTCCACTACCATGTTTCACAGCTGCTATGAGCTTCTTCTGCTCAAATGTTGTGTTTGGTTTGATCCAAACATGTCTTCTGTTACTGTGTCCAAATAATTAGCCTGATTCATTCTCCAAAGCACATTGTTCTAGAAGTCCTGCTTGTTGTCTAGATGTTCTCTGGAGAACTTTAGTCTTGTGCTGAAGTTTGTTTGACAGTAAGAGTTTCTCCTAAACTCCTCCATGAAGACTTCTGTGACTGGCTTGGTTCCTTCTGATGGTAGAAGCTGCACTTTGTCAGCTGTGGTGAGAGATACCTGTAGATTCAGGATGAACAACATTTTTAGGATTGTTGATCTTCTTTACTCATCTGTGGTTCTCAGTTCTTGGGCTGAACTTAGGATTTGTCTGATCTGGTCATGTGGGCAGTTGTTCTAAATGTTTCACTTGTAAATGATGTAAGTTCCTGGACAGTGGATGGCTGATTTTATTGTTCTGAGATCTGAGATCTCTAGTTGTTCAGGACTCATCTGCATCTACAACCTTTTCTGAAGACCCCAGAGAGCAAAAGTGGTTTTCTATGACGTTGATCCTTGAGTACCCAGGTGACCCGACATTCCCCGATCTTCAGAGCTGAGCTGCTAAGTGTTGAGAAACTGCTAAAACAGATATTATGTTTTTTTTTATTTTGGCGAAACTGGATCTGATTGGTTTACACAGCGGGTTTAGTGGGAAAATATAATCTGGATCTGAAACTGATGTTGATTCCTGTGTGAACGCTTGTGTTGTGTTGTGGTATTAAAAGAGTAGAGCAGAGTGGAAATGCTCACTGCTGATGGTCAGCTGGACGCTCTTGGCTGTGCCCCATGATCTTCTCTGCTCCCTCAGCTGGATCTCCAGTATTCTGGGGTCCGTGGTGCTGATGTTAGTGATGGTGAGGGAACAGTCTCCTGAGCTCATTTCTCCAGACAGGGACACTCGGCCCTTCAGTCGCCATGCACTGCTGGGCTGCTCCGCCGGTCACTGTTGAAGGTCACAGCCAGGCTCAGGATGGACGAGAGCGAACCTCAGCCTGACCTTTCTGACCCTGGGAAGGGGGGGAACGCAGCAGGGCAGTTATAGGAGCACATGACCAGACTAGGCGAACAATACACCACCCAGCACGGAGGGAAGTGGGGCAGCCTGCACACACACACTGTATATACACACAGACAGCAGGGGGGCAAACACACTTCTGATAAACGGTGGTTCGACACACCCCACAGTTCAACACCCCATCCTGTCATAGCATTAAACTACCAACAACCAGTCAGAACTCTGATACAGTACTGCAGAATAAACATCACAATATTTCCCCACCCCTTCTCATACATAAGTGGATCAGAGGGATCAGAGAGGGTGGGTCAGACAGAAAGTAGGTGGGACTAGTGGCTGTTCGTAGTCATAGGTACACCCTTAACAATGGGGTTCTTCAGAGGTTCTTTTGTAAAGGGAATGGTTCTTTGTAAAAAATTGACATCTCAAACAACACTTTCAATGCTTAAATGGTTGTGCTGGTTCTAGTGGAAGTACCATCAGCAGGTACCATCAGCAGGTACCATCAGCAGGTACCATCAACGGGTACCATCAGCAGGTACCATCATTGGGTACCACCATTGGGGTACTGAATAGCGATACCATCAGCAGGTACCATCAGTACCACTCACTGTACCATCAGCGGGTACCATCAGCACGCACCATCACTGGGTACCATCAGCAGGTACCATCAGCAGATCTGGCTAACCACTTGGCCTTGGCGTTCGTAACTAACTCAGCAGAAGGGGGCGTAAAGCTCAGCAGTGTCTGATGTTCTGACAGGAACATTTCACAACACAGTTAATTTGGGAACATGTGGAAGGAAGGGGAAAATAGCACGGCTGCACACAACACTACATTCCCCAACACCTGCTGATTAATGAAAGTATGATTATTGTGATATTATAATGTATATTTACTGTATAGAACCTTACATTCAGTTCTAGATAACATTTGGACAGTGTCAGAAACCAGAACAACAAGTCTGGAAGAGGTTGCTGAACGCCTCTCCACACACTTTTGAGGGAATACGAGGTACATTTGGCTTTCATTCATTGGCTTTTTATTGAATGGGTCTATCTGAATCTTAAATAGTGCAGCAGTTACATTCTGGAGCCTGAGTCATCATTCCTGTAACTGCTGCACTATTTAAGGTGGAAATGACAATTCCAGTAAGAGGCCAGCAAATGAGAAGAACTTGGGTTCTGTTTATGAGGAGAGAATTTGTGATAAAGCAAAGAACTTACCGAACACCACAGCAGTATGAGCCTATGTCATGCCTCATTATCTGCCTGTGTGTGGGGCAGCAGGGATTCAGCAGGACAGCAGTGACCAAACACCCACTTGGTAATGGAAGATTCACCCCAACTAAAGAGGAACTGAGCTGAGCTTCCTCCGTCTGATTCATACACCCCTCCAACCCCCTACACAATCTCTATTCACCACTGGCTACTTTATTACAAACACCGCCCCAGCCTGCACCAGTGGTCAGTGTAGTTAAGGCAGGCCTGGTCAGTGTTGTGTAAGACTTCGTATGTGGAGTGTGTATAATCAGCCCTCATGAC
>CM067517.1:29815924-29825924 GCA_034509495.1 Acestrorhynchus altus | reverse complement strand
GCTGATACATCCCTGGGACCTGCTGAACCCTGATTCTAAAACAGGGAGCATCCCAAAGCGTGTGAAAGTGAAGGGCATCGCTGGCATTGGTAAAAGTGTGGCCATGCAGAGGCTCCTGTATCAGTGGGCTTTGAGGGAACATCTGCAGCAGTTTTCCTGCGTGTTTGACCTGCGTTTTCGTGAGCTGAATCTGATAGATGGTCCTATAAGCCTGCATGAGCTGCTGGCTTCCCGATTCCTATACCTGAAAGATGTTTTGACACACTTGTTCGAACATGCTAAAACTTTACTCTTCATCCTGGATGGACTAGATGAATTTAGACACCATCTGGATTGGAGCGTTAATGACAGGGACCTAACTGTAGACTCAACAATACCTGTAGCAGAGTTGTTAGTTGCCCTGGTCAAAGGAAACCTTCTACCACAGTGTTCGGTCATCCTGACCACAAGGCCATTCACAGATGCACCCAAAAACTTTTTCCAGAGAAAGTGTGTCGTCCTTGGCTTTCAGGAGAAGCATGTTGAAGAGTACACAATGAAGTTCTACAAGGATCCAGTAGTGGCCAAGAAAGTCTTCAGCTATATAGTAAAGAACGAAAACCTGTATGCCTTGTCCTTCATTCCACTGTATTGCTACATCATCTGCTCTGCCCTGGCCGAATGTTTCTCAGCAGACAATGACCATGATGAACAGTCTCTGGACTTCAATCCTCCGAGGACTGTCAGTGAAGTTTACTACTATTACCTCTACACCACCATAAAGCACCATGCACTGAAGGACAAAACAGGAGTGAACTTACCCAAACCAAAGATTTTCGGTCTAGTGAAAGAGCAGCTCATGAACTTGGGAAGACTTGCCTATGAGAACCTGCTAAAGAATAGAATCCTGTTTGACATGAAAGAACTGGAGAAATTTGGCCTCAATCCCCATGGCATCCAAAGCAGCACCTTCCTACATCAGATCATTGTTTGCATACAGGAGGAGAAATTGGAAATGTTTGCTTTCTTCCACTTGACCCTCCAGGAGTACCTCGCTGCCCTATTCTGTGTGGTCAGCATGTCAAGTCACACAGATATCCTGACAGGACTTGATTACTGGTGTTTTGGAGAACTTCATCCACCAGCCAAAAGCCCTCCCCTCACTGTCAGCCCAATGCCTGCTGGAAATCACCTTGAACGACCTCGTGTGGAGAACCTGCAGATGTTCACTCGTTTCTTTGCAGGGCTGGTGAGGGCTCAACTCACCAGGATGTTAGATGGCATGGTGGATAATGGTCTTGGAGAAGATGATGGGGAAGTGGCTCTGCTATCCCAGCTTGGTGACTGGTTTCAGAGCCAGTTTAGAAACAGGAAGCTCCACAATCAGACAGCTCTGAACCTCCTCCACTGTTTGATGGAGCTGCACATGGAGGAGGCCACCAGCAGAGCAGCACCAGAGATTAGGAAGTTAAACCTGTTTAAGATGAAGCTGAGTGTGGTGGACTGTGCTGCTGTGCATTACGTACTACAGTTCTCTACACACTGTCTGGAAGAATTAAACCTTGGCTACTCCAACATAGGCAACAGGGGCCTCAGCATGCTTGGGCCCATCCTGCACCGCTGCGAGTCACTATAGTGAGCATGTTTCACTGTTTCATAAAATCTCCCTTTACCTTGTTTTAGAAACACCTATTTTTGTTTCCAGATGCTGGCCTCTTCAAGCGAAGCCCATATTCCATGTTTGGTTTCTGACCACAGTGTCATGTATCATGTCCTTGTTTAGTTCCCACATGCTTCTTAGCATGTGTGTCTGGTTTTGGTCTTGTCCCAGCTGTGCTGAATGTTCCTCTTGTGTATATGATCCCTTGTGTCAGTCAGTCGTTGTGAGTGTACCGGTTGTCTTGTTATCGTGTATCCTTGTTATTTGGTCTGTAAGTCATTAATCCTCTGCGAGTACTTCTGCTTCTCCCTTCATACGTCTGTTGAGTTCACGCTCTCTGACACACAGAGTCACTTAAATTTACTGGAGCAAAATGAAGGGTACTCATGAAGTGGCCAGTGATGGAGCACAGGGTAGGGGTTTCTAATAAAGTGGCCAGTGATGGAGAACAGGGTAGGGTTTCTAATAAAGTGGCCAGTGATGGAGCACAGGGTAGGGGTTTGTAATAAAGTGGCCAGTGATGGAGCACAGGGTAGGGTTTGTAATAAAGTGGCCAGTGATGGAGCACAGGGTGGGGGTTTCTAATAAAGTGGCCAGTGATGGAGCACAGGGTAGGGGTTTCTAATAAAGTGGCCAGTGATGGAGCACAGGGTAGTTGTTTCTAATAAAGTGGCCAGTGATGGAGCACAGGGTAGGGGTTTCTCATAAAGTGGCCAGTGATGGAGCACAGGGTAGGGGTTTCTCATAAAGTGGCCAGTGATGGAGCACAGGGTAGGGGTTTCTAATAAAGTGTTCTTTGTTTTGAACCAGTTTACGCTACAATTGTTTGGGTAGAGATGCTGCGATCATGGAATCTGCTGTTCTGAGATCAGAGGAGTGTCAAGTGAAGAAGCTGTTGTAAGTACTTCTGGTTTAGGTTCTGTAAAATGACAGTTTTTAGACAGTTGGCTGGAACCTGTGGTCACCATCAGACAGTCATCTGACGCCTGTGCACTTTTTCATACTCAATGCAGTATGTGTGGGAACAAGCTTGGTCCTGAAGGTGCCCGAGCCCTGTGGGACGCACTACAACACAACCACACCGTGGAAGAGCTTTACCTGGACATCACCGGCATAACGGAGACTGGCACAGAGAACCTCGTCCAGTGCCTCAGCAAAAACACTGCACTAAAAGCTTTAACGTAAGAAAGATTGTGTGATACGTAATCATTTTATTAAACATTGTATAAAGTGTATTACAGTCTGTCAGAATGAGCGTGTGGATCATATGAACATTATAGAGCGTTATAGAGCGCCCCCTACACTTCCTGTAGTGTATTACAGTCTGACAGAATGAGCGTGTGGTTCATGTTGCAGTGGTGTTGTGTTGTGTTTTTGCAGTGTTGTGGGGAATGAGCTCGGCCAGGCAGGCTGGAAAAGGCTGAGGAAGTTGGGCCTACTCAGGCCAGACCTCCGCATCATTGGTCACTTTGTGGATGATCTGGAGCTGCTGGAGGCATACCTGGGTTGGGTGGAGGAGATGAAGGAGGACTGTGAGCAGATGGACTCTGTGAAGAATGCAGATGCTCTACAGTCTGTGCTGAAGGGCCTGAGGCTCAGCGAAGGAACCGGGGAGAACATGGTCAAAGCCAAGGAGCTGGAGACCAAAATTTTACAGTTACTGGAGAGAACTGAACTGTCAGCATTAAGAGTGAAATGAATCAGTGTTTAAATCAATGTACACTCATTTCAATAAATTTAATTAGAATTGACATCTGAATGACTTTACAGAGAAATTCATTCCAAAGCCAATTTGTACATACAGCTTTTTAGTAATATTTTACCTTTGACTACATATATATCAGCTCCTCTGATCATACAGGAGCTCTTTGTGGTTCTATAGTTCCAGACTTGTAGATGTAAAGTCAGAGACAGAAGCTCATCTGTAGATCATTTGTGTTGGTCATTCAGGTCAAACCTGTGTTGAGAGTGTGTAGGTAGTGTGTACAGTGTGTATATAGTGTATATAGTGTGTCTATAGTGTGTATATACTGTATACAGTAATTATTATTATTATTATTATTATTATTATTATTATTAATAATAATAGTAATTATTATTATTATTATTGATAATAATAATAATAATAATAATAATAATAATAATAATAATCAAGAAGAAGAAGAAGGGCGTTATTCCCAGTGTATGTTCGTTTTCACTTCCTCCTAGATGGACTCTTATTTTGAAAGTCGCTCAGTAAGTCGCCATATTGTTGTGTTAGTTGAGTTGTTGGTGTTGGTGTTGGCGCTGATTCTTGTTCTGGTTCTGGGTGGTCGCGGTTTTCCACTCTGTGCCCGGGCTCCCCTCGCTTCTCCCCGGCTGCTGTCCCTGAGGCTGACCGCTGTGCTGACCGCTATGCTGAAACTCGGCCCCGGCTGTTTTGGCGTCACTGTGCTGCTGTTCGCCGCCGCCGCGGCTCAGAGCCCCACACCTGCTGCAGGTAACACAACCTCACACATTCACAACCTCACACTCGGAGCCCCACACCTGCTGCAGGTAACACAACCTCGCACATTCACATCCTCACACTCGGAGCCCCACACCTGCTGCAGGTAACACAACCTCACACTCAGAGCCCCACACCTGCTGTGGGTAAGACCTCTCACTCTCTGAACCTCTCTCACTCTCGGAACCTCTCTCACTCTCGGAACCTCTCACACTCTCGGAACCTCTCACACTCTCGGAACCTCTCACACTCTCGGAACCTCTCACTCAGACACTCTGCTAGCTGAGTCCTGCGTTTGGGAAAGTGCTGCAGTGCTGAGTACAGTTCAGTGCTGTAGAGTTATGAACTGCATTATTTAACACTTTATGAATAATTCCTTTGAAATCTAATGAGATGAACTACAGTCGCTCACTGACTCCTCCTCTCCTCTTCTGCAGCACCATGCAAGAGCTTCACCACCTGCGATGCCTGTCTCACCAACGTGTCGGTAAGTACTGTCACGGATTAAGACGTGAGTGAATTCCAGGTCGTTCTCTACGTGTCCAGTCGTACTCCGTGTAGTTTTTGGATAAAAGATGTCATTTGCCCAACAAAATAATTTCATATCAACAGTTATTCTGCGGCTGTTCCAGCCCTGACCAGTGGGACTGAAAAAGCACTTCTGTTCACGTTGCTGTGGTGATGCCTAAAGCAGTAAAGCCTGTGATTGGCTGCTTTCTCCCGTGAATGTAATCGCTGCACTCGGTGTGAGAGAGCGTGAGTATCAGACTCTCATCATCCTCCTCTCTCTGATCACACTGTCTCTTTGTTTGACAGTGTCTGTGGTGCAACACCAATGCCTCCTGTATGGAATACCCAGTGTCCCACCTGCTCCCTCCAGCCTCCATGTGTGAGCTGTCTCAGGCCCGCTGGGGCATGTGCTGGGGTAAGTACACGGCAGCTCTCGCGCAGCTGTCTCTCAATCACGATGCTCCACTGAGCGGGGGTTTATCCGTGTTTTGGTT
The DNA here is from genome assembly GCA_034509495.1 of Acestrorhynchus altus. Lineage (NCBI taxonomy): Eukaryota > Metazoa > Chordata > Actinopteri > Characiformes > Acestrorhynchidae > Acestrorhynchus > Acestrorhynchus altus. Next base: position 29,820,796 of record CM067517.1, on the reverse strand, counting down.
TACGATTGAAACAGGAACAGAAACACCCTCACACACTTGCGCGCGTGGGTCACTGTGTGTGTGTGTGTGTGTGTGTGTGTGTGTGTGTGTGTGTGTGTGAATATGGACTGAGCTGTGTTTCTCCCAGTGGACTGTGTATCAATACTGTCACATGGTGCTCACATGACTCCTGATTTAGGCTGCACTGACCAGCTGGAACTGGCGTAAGGACCAGAGTGTGACGGCGGGAATGCTTTTACATCATATCCAGACGTGGAATGTGGGTCATCTGGAACACCTGTGTTTGCCTGTCAGAGAAGTGCTGCAGGGCAGAACAGCCCTGGAGTGTGTGATCCAGTGTGGGATTGCTGATGGGGAACAGTAGGGGGCAGTGTTGACCTGCAGGGAAAGTTTATGATCTGCAGTCATTTACGGTGACGCTCGTATCCAGAGCGACTTCCCAGCTTAGTCACGTTACAGAGGAGAGCCAGAGTGGTGTTAGGAGTCTTGCCCAAGGACTCTTATTGGTGTAGCACAGCATAGTTGCCCAGACTGGGAATTGAATTTAGGGGACACTGGACCCCACACGTCTGTTCTAACACTTCTAACACTTAGTTCGATGGTGGACAGAATAGTTACAGTAGCAGATTATTAGGGTCTATGTACGTTTCTACATAGTTACTGATGCGGGTGGGCAACTAGTCCAGGTCCAGTAGCTGGAAGGTGGGCTATCTATAACAGCCGAACTGAGGACAGAACCAGAAGAACCTAAACATGGAACATCCTGAAACATCAGCGTCCAACCATGTCCACCATCACAAACCTGAGTGATCGCGAGAAGGAGTCAGACGGCAGCACCATCAGTCCCAGTTTACCTTCAGTCCCAGTTTACCTTCAGTCCCAGTTTACCTTCAGTCCCAGTGTCCATGAACTCCTGGATCTTCAGCCTGAAACTAATCTGAGACATTAATGTCCAAAAGCTGCTGAACAGGTGAGTTTCAGTTGAGACCTGAAGACTGAGACAGTGTCTGAGTCCTGAACATTATCTGGAAGGTGATTCCAGAGCTGGAGGACTTTGTGTGAAGAGACTCGTCCCCCTGCAGAGGTCTTCAGGATTCTGGAACCAGTAGGAAGCAGCTCCCTGTGATCTGAGTGATGGTGATGCTCATGGTGAAGAGCTGTGAGAAATGATGGAGAAATGCTGATTAATGCTTGCACTGGTTTACACACTGGTTTACACACTGGTTTACACACTGGTTTACACACTGGTTTACACACTGGTTTACAGCACTGCATCAGTAACAACACATTAAATCACTCACATTCACCCAAACCACCACCACAACTTTAATGACCCTCACTTAACGGAACTTCCTGTTTCTTTGTGTGTGTGTGTGTGTGTGTGTGTGTGTGTGTGTGTGTGTGTGTGTGTGTGTGTGTGTGTGTGTAGTGAATTTTGAGGCCCTGATCATTGCCATGGCGGTGGTGGGTGGAGTCCTGCTGTTGGCCATCACTGTGTGTTGCTGCTGCTGCTGCTGTCGCTGCAGACGATCGTCACGGTAACGCCCCCCTCTTTCTCTTTGGCCTCCTCGTTGTTGTTGTTTTGGTTTAATGGTCAGCAGTAATAACTGACCTCAGTACAGGTCAAACCAACTGAAGGCAGAATATTAACATAACCTTTATTTCTATTTAAATTCAGTAGAAAACTCTGTGTTTTTGTGTCTGATTATCCAACCGTTCGGGGGGACTACACTTCAGTAACCGTCTGTGAAGCGCGAGCGTCTGTAAAGCGTGAGCGTCTGTGACACGTGAGGTTGTAGATGCAGATGAGTCTGAGAAGGGATTTTCAAAGATCTCAAAACAAATCAGCTGTTCCACTGTCCAGAACATCATTTACAAGTGGAGAACATTTAGAACAACTGCCCACATGACCAAATCAGACCGTCCTACAAGTTCAGCCCACGAGCAGAACCACAAGATGATTAAAGAAGATCCAACAATCCTAAAATGTTCATCACAGACCTACAGGTATCTCTCCAAACCAGTCTGATCTTCATGGAGGAGTTTAAGGAGGAAATTCTTACTGTCAAACAAACATCAGGACAAGACTAAAGATCCGTCTGTCCAAAGGTTTTGATTGGGTGTCTTGATGTTTCCACGTGACCGTGTCTGTAACAGCACTGTGGTGAGTTTAGTGCTCTACAGCCTCAGTCCGGACCTCCTCACTTTAAAGTTCAGAAAATGAAGGTGGAGCTGAAAGGTTTGTAGATGCAGTCCTGCTGGTGGGGTGGGGTTCTGCTGTTTGTTCTAATAGTTAAACGATTTAAATGACCATCTTAAACGGTACAGCGTAACAGGCACGGCCTCAGCGGTGCGAATCCTAATGAACCAGTCTGAATAATGAGAAATTCATTATACAGGGCGGAGCCTGAAGGAAAGGTGGAGGTTGTGGCTGATTAGAGTCACGACCATGTCCCCTCCTGTGGAGCAGCAGATCTCTGAAATGTGTGTCTGTGTCTGTGTGTGTCTGTGTGTGTCTGTGTCTGTGTGTGTCTGTGTGTGTGTGTCTGTGTCTGTGTGTCTGTGTCTGTGTGTCTGTGTCTGTGTGTCTGTGTCTGTGTGTGTCTGTGTGTCTGTGTGTGTGTGTGTGTGTGTGTGTGTGTGTGTGTGTCTGTGTGTCTGTGTGTGTGTGTGTCTGTGTGTGTGTGTGTCTGTGTGTGTGTCTGTGTGTGTGTGTGTCTGTGTGTGTGTCTGTGTGTGTGTGTGTGTGTGTGTGTGTGTGTCTGTGTGTGTGTGTGTCTGTGTGTCTGTGTGTCTGTGTCTGTGTGTGTCTGTGTGTGTCTGTGTGTGTGCGCACATACAGGCCGGACCGTGATGAGGAAGAGTACGTCAGGAGGAGAGAGGAAATCAAACACCGCTCAGATGATCGGTAAGAGATCCCCCTAAATGACTGATCACACTCCCGTCTCGCTCAGGACAACGGTTCTTCCAGTTGTACGTTCCACCTTACGTAGTGCGTCAGTAACATTCAGCACCTTCGTTCTTGCTGTTTTCCTACTTTCTGTTCCTCCGTAAATGGTGTCAGTTGTATAGTGGTGCCTGGTGTGGGAGCTGACTGGTCATGGGGTCAGTCAGACTGGATTATAGACATTGAACAGACTGGAAAAGAACGACTTTACATACGTTGTCAGAATAAAGACTGACGTCCGTCTGTCAGTCCAGACTGTCCCATTATTTAAGTGGTGAAGATCAGATGGGACCGGTACCGGCTGGGACAGCTTTACTGAGTAGGGGTCGTAAAGAAAGTCCCAACATTAATCAGATGACTGTTATTGATCACCTGATCAATTGGATTCAGAGAATCAGGAACAGCGTCACTTTCTCCACTTCTTACAGCTTTATTCCTAAATCGATTGTGTACCATCTTTATCCAGTTTGTACACAACCCCCATCCCTCACTCCGCGCTGGAGGAAACAGGTGGTTACGTAGTTCAGGCGTTTTAGTGGCTGAAGATGTCAGTCTGAAGCTCGTGAGAAAGACGTGAGCAGCGCGAGAGCAGACAGTGGGGTAAAGGAACGAGCTTCTTGTCTGCACGATTGTAATTGTGTACGGTGTAATTGGCGTGAGCTGACCGGTAGTAAAATAGGAAATTGGGAGGAGCCAGCCCACCGGCCGACCTCCATCTCTGTGAAGGAGAATTCCTGGTTCTTGATCAAGGGATTAAAGTCTTTCGCAGCTACAGGCTGTCGTTACAAATCAGTCAAGGTCAACCAGTGTTTTGCCCAAATCCAACTGCCCATTATGTGCACGCAGAATGACCGCGCCTGTGTCCACTGTAACTGCAGATTAACCCTCATTTCTTAACCGAACTCTCTGCGCGCGGCACACGTACACACGAAGGGGCCAGAATGTGACGCAACACCTGCTCGTGCTTTGGTTAAACGCTGCACCCGTCTATAAACCAATCAGTGTCTGGTACAGGGAGACTCCGCCCACATAGGTGGTGGTGACGGGATGTGAGCTACATTTCAGGGTTCTTCAGTGTTCTTGTGTTCCCGACACAGTGCTGGTGATGTCAGTTACGGGAACCTCATGTAGTAAATGGTGACGTGACTCTGCAGCCGTGTCGTATCCTGTATGTAATGTGAGAACCCGCCTCCACTCGGGTTTACACCTGGTGTTCTGCTCCTGATGAGCAGCAGCTGTGATGACCGGTGAGCTTACCGTCTGCTTCCCACGCACTGATAAACCGGTTCTCACTACACTTTGGTTCCCTCCAAACTGTCCCACGCACAGTCCAGTACACAGCGAACACACTCACAGTAAAGTTGTTTAGTACATCGCTAAACTGCACTGTGAAACCAGAACTACCTGGATACTAAGAATACAGCGTAACAAAAACCTGGGTTCAGGTGTCGCTCCAGACAGGTGTGAAAACGCCTGACGCTTAGACACCGTCTGATCAGACAATGTGAAACTGTCCCCTCCCCTGCTCAAATGTAGCACACATTTATAGAGGTTAAGAACATGAAGATTTTGGGGGCGTGGCTACAGAGAATAGAATGGTGATCATCTGATTTCTGTGGTCAGGCGTGTCCTGTGTCCTAACGTCTGATGAATGTTCTGTTTTCCCTGCAGAAAGGTGGAGAGGAGGGCGAGGCACGATGAGATCAGGAAGAAGTATGGTGAGTTTATCTAATACATCATCACTGTCCTCACAGCCTCCTGGAGGCGGAGTCTAATCTGACGATTCAGGTGTGAAAAGTGAGGGTGTGAGCGCAGCCCCAGGTCATCATTCTAACTCAACTCACATTTACTGATTAATTAAAGCTTTAATTTATCTTCAGCCTGTCAAAGGACGGAGTGTCTATAGCCTGTCAAAGGACGGAGTG
>CM067517.1:29804585-29815424 GCA_034509495.1 Acestrorhynchus altus | reverse complement strand
ACACACACACACACACAGACACACACACACACACACACACACACACACACACAATAACAGCTCATGATTATGTGAGTTTTCCAGCTGGACGCTCTCACTGATCACTGCCTTCATGTCCATTAGCTTTATTCTAACGTTAGCTAATGTAGTATTTACATCTATATTACTGCATTTGTGTACAGCTGAGATACATGCCCACGTGTGTGTGTGTGTGTGTGTGTGTGTGTGTGTGTGTGTGTGTCTACCTTCACTATGGGCTTGAAGAGGTCAGAGAAGTGTGCTGCTCTGTCTCTCTCGCTGCTTCTCCCTGCTGTATGAGCCGACTCAGCCCAGTACTGGAACTCGTCAGACGGAGTCACAACACCTGCACACACACAGGTGTCTCTCAAACCGTGACTCAGATTAGAGATATTAGAGATAGGACACCGACTCCATCAGCTTATGAAGTTATATCTGCAGACTCATGGTGGGGCTCCACACTGGACAGTTGGATCAGCTGTCTGATATGGTGTTTTGATTGGAGCGGGACGTTCATGTGACGTGAAGGTGAAGGACACTCACCCACAGCATCGTCCTCAGACACACTCCTTTTCCCAGAATCCTTAGGGTGTGTGTGTCGAAGGACAGATCCTAAACCCGCCTCGAGTTCACTGAGCAGAGACTGCAGCCGTGGATCAAACGCCTGGCTCCACTTCTCATCCTGCACCCCCAACACACGCACACACACGCACACACACACGCGCACACACGCGCACACACGCACACACGCGCACACACGCATCAACGTTCACTTTATTCGTCACGTACACAGTTATACACACTACAACATGCAGTGACCTGCTTTTTCACAGCTGTCTGCACCCACTGTTGTTTTAAATAGAGCGTTGGTGGACACGACAGTGAGAGTCCGTTATCACCACTGATTTGATGAATCGTTTAGATTCCGATTCACGAGGCCCCAAACTGATTCAAATTCTGAGTCGATTCAATTCAATTCACTAATGATTCATTGAGACATATTTCACTCCACAAACCGCACATTCACACTGTTCCTTACAAAACGAGTCAAACCAATTTTACGGGATCAAAGCAGCTCGGATTGGTTTTCACCAGCAGGAGGCGCTGTTGTTCTGGGTGTGTTGTGATGGGTATTGTGGCTTGTTTTAAATAAGCTCTATCTGAGAATCATTAGCAAGTCTCAGAGCTCAGTGTGAAAACGACCCTTACAGGAGTGAAACCCATCCTTAAGGGGTGTGCACGTGCACGCCACTTTGGCCCTTACTCAAGTTGGACTTGCTGAACTTCAGAACTTCGAGAAGAACACCAGAAGACCCACAACTTAGAGAAATGCTCAAAACTGAACGTCAGCAGCAGAGGAATCCAGCTCAAACTGCATACAGCCTCTGACTGATCAGCGAGAAGGGGCGGGGTTAATGACATCATTCACCACTGGGTTATAGAGGGTTCTATTTCAGAATAAAAGTCCTGAGAAGCGATCATACTCATAAATACTACAATAACAAAAGGACATATGTCATAATGAATATGACCAATCAGTCAGGAAGGTGTAGTGATGTGAGGTATCAGTGATCTAGGTATGGTCATTTAAGGTTCCAGTTGGTACTGGTCTGTGAGGATGAACTGGGTTTATATACCTGTAGGAGTGCTGGGCTGAACACCTGTCTGAGTGTTTGGTAGAGGGTGCTGACTGGAGACTCCAGCATGGTGGAGACAAGTACAGTTCTGCTGATGTTCTCCTCCGTAATCACACACGGATGCAGCTTAAAGAACACCAACACACGCTCCCCATCCCAGCCGCTGTTCATCTGCGTCCACACACACACACACACACACACACACACACACAGTAAAGACGGAAGATAGTCACCCTGTTCACAATATGGGCTTCCAAATTCTATTGTCTAGAGTACAGGGAGTGTAAAAAGGTGGCTGATGTAACAGAATTAGATGTTCTCCTCCAAGCCTGTTGTGCCCCAGTGATGCTGTTTTAGCAGCAGTTTGAGAAGATGTGCTGCAACTCCTGTGTTTCTCACAGGACGACTGTGCTAGACATCACCCTGTCAGCGCTGTCAGCTTTGGAAATTAGGAAACCAAAAGAGTGAACTTTTTGGACTGAATGTGGAGCATCATGTCTGGAGGAAACCAGGCTCTGCTCATCACCCAGCCAACACCATTCCTACAGTGAAGCATGGTGGTGGCAGCATCATGCTGAGGGATGTTCTTCTGCAGCAGGATCTGGGAGACCAGTCAGGGGGCAGGGAAAGACGTCTGCAGCGATGTACAGAGACGTCCTTGATGATAGCCCACGATGACAAAGTGAGACATGTTTCTTTGAAATCTTTGCATGTATTAAAGCTCTGGAGCAGTTTACTGTGTAGAATTTAGAAGGAAAATGAATCCATTTTGGAACATGACTAACATATCCAAACGTGCAGAAAGTGAAGCTCTGAACACTCCCCGCGTGCACAGCATATCCGACCGATATGGAAAACAAAAGAAGTCACTACTATTGCACCTTATTGGAGAAGCGGAGATCTTCTCCATCTCTGCTCAAAGCCAAGATGAACTGGTTTGCATCGTCCAGGAAGCTATTCAGCTCAGTGCATGTAGACAGGGAGGACGGCGGCTTCAGACTGAAATAATCTGCTGCTGTGTTCAGGAGGAAGAGCTTCCGGTGGTCCTTCAGAGCGGAATCCATCTCACTGTTAAAACACACACACACACACACACACACACACACACACACACACGATGAATATGCCTGGTATAAGGTAAATAAGAAGATACACGCATGTAAAACACTCTTAGATAAGAGTAAATGAAACTGAAGAGTATGATCCTGTAGTTTTCTAAATTCTACACTCATCAAAAAGTATGAGTAGCACCAACAGTGTCCCCAGAAGGACGTGTGGGACTGCAGTTCTGTAGTGAAGGAAGATGAAGGTGATCAGGATCAATAACTGATGATAACTGTAGTCTGATCTGATCAATATTTATTGATCTACTCATACAGAAGTGGTGTCTCTCAGGACGGCGTCGGGTTTAACGCAACACGCCAGACGTCTCTGCATGGAGCTGTAGAGGTTCCTAATGGTGTCCTGTGATGATCCATCCCATGCAGCTTGAATGTTCTCACTCAGTTCTGCAGATGGTGTGGTAGGGGTGGAGTGTTGATAGAGCGTCCAATAGCGTCCCACACATTTTCAATCAGGGACAGGTCTGGAGATGAGACCGACCACGGCGTAGTTTCTGTCTTCAAGACGAGATCTTGAGACGGCAGCAGTGTGTGGACGAGTGTCGTCCTGTTGGAATAGAGCACCGGAGTGTGTGTTCAGGTAGAACCACTGGTTGCAGAACCTCATTAACGGAACGCTGGTCTGATAAAGTGTCTGTAATGAAGACAAAGCTGATCTGTCCTCACCCTGACTCCACATCTTCTGGACGTGTGGCAGTAAGAGGCTGGTGTTGGTGTTGACCACAGCGGTAACTGCGGGCTGTAACCGAACACTAACGTTACAGCAACGCTAAACGAACACTCTGACTGCGACTATGCTAAGCTAAGCTAGCCGGGCTCCTGTCTGACCGCGCTCTTTCTCACCGACCCGCTCCAAACGCCACACGCGCCGAAACGCGCCGAAACGCGACCCATATGTCGACTTTCAGCCCAAAGGCCCTGAAATAAATCACACTTTACCTCAGACAGATCTGTAGCGCTGCGCGTGCGGTTGCCGTGGCGACGCGCCGAGGGGCGGGCTCACCCACACCACGGAGGACGCTGACGTCGTTGTCATGGCGACTGCGCATCCCTCGGAACCCTGTGTTCAGACTGAACACAATCAGTCACCAGCCATAACATTAACACCACTGACAGGAGGAGACTGATCACACTCACCTACAGCCGAGATATCACTATAATGGTGATGTATTAGTGATATAATGGTAATGTATTAGTGATATAATGGTAATGTATTAGTGATATAATTGTGATATAATGGTGATATAATGGTAATGTATTAGTGATATAATTATGATATAATGGTGATATAATGGTAATGTATTAGTGATATAATTGTGATATAATGGTGATATAATAGTGATATAATGGTGATATAATAGTGATATAATGGTAATATAATTGTGATATAATGGTGATATAATGGTAATGTATTAGTGATATAATGGTAATGTATTAGTGATATAATTGTGATATAATGGTGATATAATGGTAATGTATTAGTGATATAATTATGATATAATGGTGATATAATGGTAATGTATTAGTGATATAATGGTAATGTATTAGTGATATAATGGTGATATAATGGTGATATAATAGTGATATAATGGTAATATAATTGTGATATAATGGTAATGTATTAGTGATATAATGGTGATATAATGGTGATGTATTAGTGATATAATTGTGATATAAAGGTGATGTATTAATGATATAATTGTGATATAATGGTGATGTATTAATGATATAATTGTGATATAATGGTGATATAATGGTAATGTATTAGTGATATAATTGTGATATAATGGTGATGTATTAATGATATAATTGTGATATAATGGTGATGTATTAGTGATATAATTATGATATAATGGTGATATAATGGTAATGTATTAGTGATATAATTGTGATATAATGGTAATGTATTAGTGATATAATGGTGATATAATAGTGATATAATGGTAATGTATTAGTGATATAATTGTGATATAATGGTAATTTATTAGTGATATAATGGTGATGTATTAGTGATATAATTGTGATATAATGGTGATGTATTAGTGATATAATTGTGATATAATGGTGATGTATTAATGATATAATGGTGATGTATTAATGATATAATTGTGATATAATGGTGATGTATTAGTGATATAATGGTGATATAATAGTGATATAATGGTGATATAATGGTGATATAATGGTAATGTATTAGTGACGTCGTTGGTCCTCACTTAGATCCTGTTGAAATAAATGTCTTTATGGAGTTAAATCCTCCTGAAACAGATGATCATCAGTCTGCGTTTGAAGACAGTGAGGGACTCCAGGGGAAGTTCATTCCACCAGAAAAGAGTCTGGATGCATGTCCTCCTTGTGTTCTGAGGACGGTGGTCAAGCTGTGCTGTACTTGTCACTTCGGCGCGGGCCTGGGAGCGTCAGCGCGGTCATGGAAGGCCAAGATCCCCACCTCCTCCACAGCCGGTCTTCATCTCTGCCAACCGATATGAGGTCCTTAGCGCCTCACCTCCACCTCCACCTGCCTCGAGCAGCGGCAATAAGGGCGATATTCTTATAATCGGTGACTCCATAGTTCACCACCATGGTCACGTTTTTTCTCACAGCCGTTTGTAAAATGAGTGATTTAATTTTCTAAAATAAATGTCTTTGTGAATTTGAATTAATGATTGATGATATTAAAACCTAGCTGGACTTTGTATGTAGGAGAATAATCAGTGTGGTCAGAGACTGGACCAGCAGTGGGTGCTGCCCTTATTAACCCAGCAGACCAGCCTGTGCTCTGGGTTATTGGAGACTTTTAATGTGTTATAAGAGGAGAATCAGGACGATTTCATTTCATTTCAAAATGATTTGATGAGCTCGTCTTTAAAGTCATTGTATTTCATTGTATTATATTATTTCATATATTCAGTTACATTTAACATATCTTTGATATTCTTTAGATACAGTCAATAAATAATGAGAACATGTAACGTAACATGAAAATCTACGTGAATGTGTTACGCTTTTTTGAAACTTCTCCAGCTGTAGAGAAGACCCTGGTAGAACCTGATTTGACATGGTCTTACTACTAACAGCTATTCCTAAGGTCCCTCAGGTTCTGTTCAGTCTAAAAAAGAACAGACGACTTTTATTGAGGAATAAAGCCACGTCTTTCTGAAGTTATCATGTCTGTCTCTTGTCAGCCCTGTCTTCCCTGTCAGTTTCCCCATGTGTTCCTTAGCACATGGTTTGTGTTTGTTTTGGTTCTGTCTCCTCTCTTGCTCCACCCATTCCCACCTCTGGAGTCCAGGGTACGTGGTGGGTCATTCTCAGCACTGCAGTCACACTGACATGGTGGTGGTGTGTTAGTGTGTGTTCTGATAGTACGAGTGGATCAGACACAGCAGTGCTGCTGGAGTGTTTAAACCCCTCAGTGTCACTGCTGGACCGAGAACAGTCCGCCGACCAGAAACGTCCAGCCGACAGCGTCCTGTGGGCAGCGTCCTGTGAGCACTGATGAAGGACTAGAGGACGACCAACACAAACTGCAGAAACAGATGAGCTTCTGTCTCTGACTTTACATCTACAAGGTGGAGACACTCGGTAGGAGTGTCTGATAGAGTGGACAGTGAGTGGACACAGTGTTTAAACACTCCAGCAGCTCTGCTGTGTCTCCGTCATAGATATATTATCTCAGTATGAAAGCGTGGTTTGTTGCAGTTCTGTTCTTTATTGATCAAAATGTCAGAAGTAACCAGTAGCAGCTTTGTTTAATTGTCTTTTGTTGCGTTTCAGCCCAGCCTGGGTTTCTCCAGCCATCTGCTCACTGATGAGGAAGTTCAGTTTGGAGATCCCGAAGAGTCTATCCGACGAGGCTCCATGAACCCGGGTCAGCTGGCAGATTCTCTCCGCTCACACAGACTGTCCCTTGCTCCACCTGTCCAAAAGTGGACACCCCTTCTACTGCACCCATTGCTGACACAGATGTGCAAATGCACACACATATTATTATTATATATTTATTATTATATTATTATTATATATTTATTTTTTATATATATATATATATATATATATATATATATATATATATATATTATAGATTTATTATTATATATTATTACATATTATTATTATTATTAGTAGTAGTATATTATATATTTATTATTATTATTATATATTTATTATTATATATAAATGATATTATGTATTTTAATATTATATATTAATTGTGTGTGTGTGTGTGTGTATGTGTGTGTGTGTGTGTGTGTATGTGTGTGTGTGTGTATGTGTGTGTATGTGTGTGTGTATGTGTGTGTGTGTGTGTGTGTGTGTATGTGTATGTGTGTGTGTGTGTGTATGTGTGTGTGTGTGTATGTGTGTGTGTGTGTGTGTGTGTGTGTGTGTATGTGTGTGTGTGTGTATGTGTGTGTGTGTGTGTGTATGTGTGTGTGTATGTGTGTGTATGTGTGTGTGTGTGTGTGTGTGTGTGTGTGCATTAGAGTTGTTTCTAAGGCAGTTGATCTTGTATCTAAGAGGAGAAATCACCTTGGAGCTCAGACACTTCAAAGACTTTTGTTCCTCAATAAAAATACAGGAATTGATGCATTTTCTTGTCATTTTTTATATTTTATGTTATTTAACACTTTCATTAATGAAAATTCATACATCATTTTAGCTGAATTTTATTAGACAAATTTGCTATATTTTAGTGTTAGTTTAACATTTACACAAGGTTTTAAGCAAATTTTGAAATTCTTCTTAAGAACTGAACTCAAACAAACTGAGCAAATGAAATTATAAAATGATCATATTTTAAATAAACAAATGTCGATTAAATATGTTGATGTGTTTTCATTTTGTTTACCTGCAGTTATATTATTACTACTGCAGGGGTCACTATTGAGTGACCAACACAGTGTCAATACAGTTTGTGTAGTGTGTCCATACACTTGAGGCATCAATCATCTTCTCATCACTAGTGTGTGTGTGTGTGTGTGTGTGTGTGTGTGTGTGTGTGTATAAGTGTGTGTGTGTGTGTGTGTGCGTGTATCAGACTCACCCAGGCCAGCAGCGCGTGTTCTTTAGACGGATGTAAAGCCACAACTGTGTGAATAAGAGTCAGAATCAGTTCTACAGTAGGTTCTAGATAGTACGTGAGAAGAACCCGGATTAAACTCACCTTCAGCTTTAAAGCCGCCGTTTGTTTACCGAAGCGCTCAAATCTTACTGGCTGACGGGCCGTAAAAAGAGCCAATGGGAGCATTAGGAGATATGCCCCGCCCCTCAGCTGTTTCAGGAGGTTTAAAATCACAAAAAGACACAAAAAAAAAAAATTAATTAAATTAATTAAAATATTTAGTTAATTAAACAAAAAACAAAAAGGCTTAAATGATCCTCACAGAAAAACATTCCGTTGCAAACAAGGAAATGAGTGTTCATTTCAAAATAAAAGTTTGTTGTCCCTCAATAAAATAAAATAAAATAAAATTAAATTAAATTAAATTAAATTACATTAAATAAAATCGTCCTGATTCTCCTCTTATAACACATTAAAAGTCTCCAAAATTAAAAGCAATTTAAAAATCTGAAACACCAATAACCCAGAGCACAGGCTGGTCTGCTGGGTTAATAAGGGCAGCACCCACTGCTGGTCCAGTCTCTGACCACACTGATTATTCTCCTACATACAAAGTCCAGCTAGGTTTTAATATCATCAAACATTAATTCAAATTCACAAAGACATTTATTTTAGAAAATTAAATCACTCATTTTACAAACGGCTGTGAGAAAAAAACGATGAAGCCTGATATAAAACTCATTTCTTAAATGGTTATTGATGCTGTGCTGCATAGAAATGATTTACTGAACCAGTTTAACAGAAAACAAAAGAAAGAAAAATGAATAAATGTGTTTAATACTCTGATAAACTGCCCAGAAAACACCCAACGTTTCTAATAAAGTGGCCAGTGATGAAGCACAGGTTAGGGGTTTCTAATAAAGTGGCCAGTGATGGAGCACAGGGTAGGGGTTTCTAATAAAGTGGCCAGTGATGGAGCACTGGGTAGGGGTTTCTAATAAAGTGGCCACTCACTGGTGAATGTAATACATGTCAGTCAGTTGTACAGTGTAGTCCAGTACACTCGTACTTGGGTGGAATAGAGTTCTCCTGGCTCTATTTTTGGACACACCGTAGTCCTTGTCCAGCTGAGAACCGTGCAGGTCTGCTAGCCCTCCTGTCCAGCTGTAACAGGTGCTGACCGGCCGCAGAGGATCCTGTTACAAACCGAGGCCTCCATCTGCACAGCAACAGCACATTCCCTTCCTTCTGCGGAGGACAGCCGTGTGAAATCAGCCAGCCCTGTTCAGATGATGACGATGCACGTTACTAACGTCTCCACATTTAAGGACATTTTTCTCTGTTCGATCAAAGGAAGGAAACAGTAAATGTGTGTTTTGTGCTCTTTTGACACCGACGTTATGAGCAGGGTTTCAGACACAATAATGAAACAGCATCGGCTCTGAACTCTATTTATTACTGATTTCTTTATTAATAAAAACACACTTTACAGTTTGTAATATTTCTAAAGTCTTTAATGCATAATTTTCATCATTCAAAACAAAAACAAAACAAGAATTAACAGAATATTTTAATCAAACTTTTTGGTTCTAGCCTAAGAACTGAACGGGTCATTCAGGTAGTAGTACATGTTTAACAAACAAGAACCCTCAACTGAACAATACTATCATCATTAGCACACTGCAACAAAGCAAAATTATAATGATAACAATAATAACAAAGACAAAATCGGAAGCGTTTTCATCCCTTTCATAACCCAGTGAAAGTGCGCCGATGCACTGGAACAACGTAGACTAGAGCCCATAAATACTGTAAAAAGAACGAAATAAATAATTACATTCTGCTGCTGATTATTCAGATTATTGTAGAAAGTACAGCAGAACTCCTCCTCATTTATATTCACTTGTGTGTGTTTGGGGTTTCAGTCTCAATAACTACTGCTTTAAAAGTTCGTCGGGATAAAAGCTGCTGTTTGTGGGCGGAGTTTTATCTCAAATTAAGCCGAGGACTTAAAGGAAAGACATCCAATTCTTGCAAATTTCCTCACAGCTCAGATGCAGACGGTCAAATTCAGAGTCTTCAGCCGTGCACTGCGTCTACAAGGCTAACGGTACGAACAATTCACGTCAACAACCAATCAGTGTTCTGTAAAGCCCCGCCCACACAACGCAGCGGGCTCGGTTTCAGTGCAGAACGACTTTGCTGAGCAGACGAATTGTTTGCTTGCTTTGCTCGTGATGTCCTAAACCACACCCACGTCTGCTTCGCCCTAAACAGACGAGAGGAACAGCGTCTGATCTGGGAGGAAAAGTGTGCTGATTGGATTTTCATCAGAACCACGTCTTCAAGCTGAAAGTCAGTTCTGTCCCATTCGGCTCGGCTATGTGGAACTCACCCCGCTGTTCCCTCCGCAATAAAAACGCCGCTGATTTCCGAACTCAGACGAGTCCTACTCTCCTTAGAGACGCGGTAAAGGCATCGGCACAAACATCGTTTACAATTTCACCCGCCTCCCAAACAATCCCCCATAATCTCTTTATACAGCCCCTCGAACCCCGCCCACCCCAAACACTGCCCACCCAACACAACCACAAGCCACACCCTTTAGCACTTCATGATCATCGAGAACCTTGGCAAAGTTCTTTAGAAAGGCTTTATCAAGGATCTTCTAGACTTGTGTCAAACAGAGGCACCGCCCCTTCTAACAGTATGTGGAAGTAATGCATATTCACGCCTCATTCCCCGCCTCCTCCGGCTCCATCTCCGCCTTTCGCTGCATCAACACGTCAAGCGTGATATTCGCATTTTAAACCAGGCTGGACAAACTCTGGACACAGGCCTCGATTCACCTCGTCATCCTTAAAACACGCATTAAAAATGATTTTACACTCTGTTTGTAAACATCAGCTGCTCGTGACGTCATGATGAACGGACCAATAGGAAAGGAGCGGAATCGTTTCCCCAACCCCCCCACAGTTTTCCCAGTGATTGGTGGTATTTG
>CM067517.1:29777085-29802085 GCA_034509495.1 Acestrorhynchus altus | reverse complement strand
ACCCTACAGAACCCCATGTCTCAGAAAGAGTGATTACTGTCTCTCTCACACACACTGTTACGCTGTGACAAAATGTGATGGTGGTTTTACAGTATTAGATCAAACAGGCTGTTATAACGATTACACTGTCCGATCTCTATGGCGATGATTAAAGTTCTGTCCGATCTCTGTAATGATGATTAAAGTTAAACAGTCGTTTCAGTTCGTTTCGGTTCGGGCTCAGCGAAGCTGTGAGGGTTCGGTTCGGGCTCAGCGAAGCTGTGACGGTTCGGTTCGGGCTCAGCGAAGCTGTCGACAGTTCAGTTCGGGCTCAGCGAAGCTATTGACGGTTCGGTTCTGTACGGGCTCAGTGAAGCTGTGACGGTTCGGTCGGGCTGTGCGGGGGTTCGGTGCGGTTGGAGAGGGCTGGAGCGGGCTGGAGCAGGCTGGGTGGAGCCGCTGGGCGGAAGCTTACCTGCTCGCTGGTCTCGGTCTCGCTGCTGTAACAGCACCCCATGGGCTCAGACTGGGTCCAGCTGCTCCTACAGGGCCTGTGGATGCGGGTCGGAACCGGTCCGAACTTCAGAGAAGTGCAGAACTCACACTGGACTTGTTTCCTTCTGCAGCGGACAGTCACATGACACCACAGAACTACTTCCGCTTCCGGTCGGCGGCGCGTGACCCTGGTATTTATTTATTTATTTCTATAAGTCATTACGAATGATCGAAGTGTTTATTATGAAACACTCAAAATGTTTAGTTTTATTTTATTGTGTTGGTTCAGCTCATGCATTGCTTTACTGCAGCTCACTCCTCTCACTTCTCCCCTTTACTCTTGTCCTGACACTCCTCTTACTAATCTCACTCCCATTCTTTTGTCAGAAATAAACGCAGAGATATAAGTTACTTTAAACTTCATCTCCTTTTTAAACTCAGCGCTCTTTAGCCTTTTGTTACATTTTGGGACTTTTATTTTAGAAGCAGACTTTTATTTTGTACTTTAGTCCCTCACACTTCGCCATTTCCTACAAGCGGATGATCTCCGACTCTCTGATTGGCCGAAACCTGGCGTTGAGCTTTCTGGGTATTGTAGTCGCTACCATGGAAACGCGAGCAGTCCGTAGATTAAATACAGGGCGTTTCATTAATATATTGAATTTTAATTTTATATTGAAATATCGACATATATTGGTTCCTGTGGCCACATTAATCTTCCATCATTTCTGCCAGAGTCGAAAGGTTTCGGCCTAACCGCCAAAATACAACGTTCCGAGCACGAGCTGCTCATTACGACACTTACGACCGCTTTGCGACTGTTTTCATCGGAGTGATGGCGGCGTTCGGGGCGCACTTTGAGCAGTTTGGAGATAAGAGGTCAGGTTGAGATGGTTTGGACATGTGTTGAGGAGGAACAGGGGACATATCGGACAAATAATGTTGGAGATGGAGCTGCCGGGCAGAAGGAGAAGAAGAAGACCTCAGAGAAGGTTTATGGATGTAGTGAAGATGGAGATGGTTGGTGTAACAGTAGAGGAGGCAGGAGATGAGGCAGAAGATCCGCTGTGGCGACCCCTAAAGGGAGCAGCCGACAGAAGAAGAAGTTTTTTAATTAAAAAATCTATTTTTCCTTCTCTGATGCTAAATGTATGTATATATGATCTATGTCATTGTAAAAATGTAATAAATAATAAAAAAAGAGTGATGTCTAAGAAAGACAAAGCTCTCAGAGAAAACTGTGCTGAGCTTCAGAGTAAATCAGCAGAAGCCTCGGCACTTGCAGAGAAGCAGTCCGAGCAGCTCTCGCTTCATATGGTGTCTGAACAACAAGAGACTCTAGGAGCAAAAGTCTCAGGATGAAGATTTCAAAACAGAGGCTTGTGATGTATTTGGTAGGTAACCAAATACTGTAAACCACCCAGCACTCTACACACACACACACACACACACACACACACACACACACACACACGCACTCTGCACACAGAGACTGGATCATCCCCATCCTATCAGCAATATTTGCTGCACACCAAGAACTTCACTTCTACCTCAGTAACTGCTGTTATCACGCACATCTAGATGTACAGTATGTTACATATCTCTTGCACCTTATTCCCACCATTCATCTCACTTCTTTGTACCAATCGGTTCTGTACTGTCCTGTCCTGTCTGTTGAACTGTCTCTTGTTCACTGTATTTATTGTATTTATTGTACTGTTTGCACTTTATGTCGTCCTATTGTATTGCTGCTCCATGTTGCACTTTGGTTCCGGAGGAACGCAATTTCATTGCACTGTGTACCTGAACTCGGTTGTAATGACAATAAAAAAGCCTTGACCTTGACCTTGGGTGTTGACCTTTGTGTTCTGCTGTAGTTGTAGTGATGCACTGATTACTGGGTTATGTAGTGGACTAAAAACAAGTAAAGGAGCCACCTGTTAGAACACATCTCCGTCTCTGTCTGATTATTTGTTGAAGCAAATGGCGTCGCTGCAGAGAAGACAGTGTGGACTTTTCTGAGAGTCGTGGGCGCTAGAACGTTTAACTGGCTCCGCAGTTTAGTACAACCAGCAAAGCCTGGAGACAAGTCATATGTAGACACTGTGTCCATTCTCAGGTCACATTCTCCACCAAAGCCACTGGTGATAGCTGAAAGGTTCCGTTTTCACAAGAACACCCAGCGTTCTGACTGATTCTTCTAAAGGTTTTTTGGATGAAATGAGAGGGACTCTTAATGGGCCCGAGGCTGGATCAGTAAAGGGCAGAGAGCTCCACTCAGACTCAGACACCAGCAAGGTGGAGGTGGGGTACTGGTTTGGGCTGGTATCATCAAAGATGAACTTGTGGGACCTTTTCGGGTTGAGGATGGAGTGAAGCTCCCAGACCTACTGCCAGTTTCTGGAAGACACCTTCTTCAAGCAGTGGTACAGGAGGTCTGTAGTCGGTATCTTTCAGAAAAACATGATTTTCATGCAGGACAATGCTCCATCACATGCATCCAAGTACTCCACAGCGTGGCTGGCCAGTAAAGGTTCACCTGATCTGAACCCCACAGAGAACCTGTGGTCCCTCATAAAATCTGAGATCTACAGGGAGGGAAAACAGTCCACTTCTCTGAACAGTGTCTGGGAGGCTGTGGTGCTACTGCAGAGAAAGTCATGAATCAGTTTGTTCCCTGAAACTCTGTGCTTCATCACTGGCCACTTTATTAGAAACCCATAACCTGTGCTCCATCACTGGCCACTTTATTAGAAACCCCTAACCTGTGCTTCATCACTGGACACTCTATTAGAAACCCCTACCCTGTGCTTCATCACTGGACACTTTATTAGAAACCCCTAACCTGTGCTCCATTACTGGCCACTTTATTAGAAACCCCTAACCTGTGCTTCATCACTGGCCACTTTATTAGAAACCCCTAACCTGTTCTTCATCACTGGCCACTTTATTAGAAACCCCTACCCTGTGCTCCATCACTGGACACTTTATTGGAAACCCCTAACCTGTGCTCCATCACTGGCCACTTTATTAGAAACCCCTAACCTGTGCTCCATCACTTGCCACTCTATTAGAAACCCCTACCCTGTGCTCCATCACTGGCCACTTTATTAGAAACCCCTACCCTGTGCTCCATCACTGGACACTTTATTAGAAACCCCTAACCTGTGCTCCATCACTGGCCACTCTATTAGAAACCCCTAACCTGTGCTTCATCACTGGCCACTTTATTAGAAACCCCTACCCTGTGCTTCATCACTGGCCACTTTATTAGAAACCTTGGGTGTTTTCTGGGCTGTTTATCAGAGTATTAAACACATTTATTCATTTTTCTTTCTTTTGTTTTCTGTTAAACTGGTTCAGTAAATCATTTCTATGCAGCACAGCATCAATAACATCATTTAAGAAATGAGTTTTATATCAGGCTTCATCGTTTTTTTCTCACAGCCGTTTGTAAAATGAGTGATTTAATTTTCTAAAATAAATGTCTTTGTGAATTTGAATTAATGTTTGATGATTTTGAAACCTAGCTGGACTTTGTATGTAGGAGAATAATCAGTGTGGTCAGAGACTGGACCAGCAGTAGGTGCTGCCCTTATTAACCCAGCAGACCAGCCTGTGCTCTGGGTTATTGGTGTTTCAGATTTTTAAATTGCTTTTAATTTTGGAGACTTTTAATGTGTTATAAGAAGAGAATCAGGACGATTTTATTTTATTTTATTTTATTTTATTTTATTTTATTTTATTTTATTTTATTTTATTTTATTGAGGGACAACAAACTTTTATTTTGAAATGAACACTCGCTCATTTCCTTGTTTGTAACGGCATGTTTTTCTGTGAGGTTTAAGCCTCTTTTTTGTTTAATTAACTAATCATTTTAATTAATTTAGTTTAATTATTTTTCTTTTTTATTAATAATTTTTTGTGTCTTTTTGTGATTTTAAACCTCCTGAAACAGCTGAGGGGCGGGGCATACCTCCTAATGCTCCCATTGGCTCTTTTTACGGCCCGTCAGCCAGTAAGAGAAGACGCTTTCCCGCTACGTAATGTTTGCAGGCAGCCAATCAGAGCGCTCCGCAGCGACTCAAAAATGCATTATCGCGCAGGCGCCGAAATTTGAACGCTTCGGTAAACAAACGGCGGCTTTAAAGCTGAAGGTGAGTTTAATCCAGGTTCTTCTCACGTACTATCTAGAACCTACTGTAGAACTGATTCTGACTCTTATTCACACAGTTATGGCTTTACATCCGTCTAAAGAACACGCGCTGCTGGCCTGGGTGAGTCTCATACACGCACACACACACACACACATACACACACACACACACACACACTGTCTCTGTGTTTTTCTGTATTTGGGGAATGGCTGGAGTTTAATATACAGTGTTTGGAACGTGCAGATAAACAGTCTGGAGCTTCACGCTCGTGTGGAGAAAGTGTGTGACCTGCAGGACGGTCAGCTGCTGCTGAAGCTGGTGTATAAACTGTGAGTACAGCTGTCCTCAGATCACTCTCTCATACGCAATATGGACAGAAGGCTTTCTTCTACCTCCTGGAACATTGCTGTGAAGATTTGATTGTTTTTGGTTAAAGAGCATTAGTGATGTTGAGATGTTGGATGATCACATCCCAACTCATCCCAGTTCCCCAACTCATCCCAGTTCCACTGCTCCACAGCTGAATGCTGGGGGTCTTTATACCCCTTTATTCAATTCCTGCTATTAGACATGGAGACAATAGAGTCTTGATTGTTTATCTGCTCCAGAGAGTCCTATTCTATTGGCAGTTCTTCTCTACAGGAACTAAACGAGCTGTGTGTGCATTTGCACATCTGTGTCAGCAATGGGTGCAGCTTAAAGTAGAAGCGGTGTCCACTTTTGGACAGGTAGTCTAGAATGAGAGAGAATGTCACTGTGCTGGTCTGATGTCATGTTTGAAAGTGTAAATAAGTGTTTCTGCTCCTTGATTGGTTCCTGTAGGAGAGGGGAGGAGCCAAGCCAGGCTCCTGTACACCTGCCTCGAGCGGAGAGACTGTCAATCATCTCAGATTTCCTTCACAGTAGGTTTACTGATTGACAGATCTACTGCTGTTTGTGTTCTGATGTTCCTGAGTAGGGTGACCTCTTCCTCCTCCTCTTCCTCCAGGTGTCTGTCCGAGAGACCAGGTTGTCCTCTTCTCTGAGGACAGCCAGTCCAGTGGGAATGCACTGGAGCTGCAGCTTACTAAGGTGGGTGTGTGTGTGTGGGGTCCTGTGGGAAATTAGTCCACAGGTCTCCATCTGCAGGGAAACATGGAGGTATTTAGCGTTTAGTGACTGAAGGTGAGGTCAGGGTGAAGAGAATCTGAGAATGGAGGACAGCAGTGGTGTGTGTGTGTGTGTGTGTGTGTGTGTGTGTGTGTGTGTGTGTGTGTGTGTGTGTGTACAATATATGGAATAGGGGTGGTCTGTCTCTGACTGTTCCCCACATGGGTCTCTGTGACTGTAGGTGGTCCTGCTGCTCTGCTACTGTGGTCTCGTTCATCATGGACTGGTTCCTACAGTGGAGTTTCAGACTGAGGTGAGGTTCTGCAGATGAAGTGTTGCGATCTGGTCAGTGCGGTGTCTCACACCTTCTTCTCCCTCCCTCTCTCTCTCTCTCAGCTGCAGATGGCCACCATGTTTCGACACGTCCGGTACGAGGCCAACAGGTTCTCTCTGTCTCAGGGTCTAGATAAACTTCTCATGACCAGTTGTAAGTGTCCACTCTACTGACTCCTCCCACTCTAATTCCTCGTCTCATCCTCGCCTCTTTGTTTTGATTTAGAACAGCCTAGCGACTGCATAACGACCGCTTTCAGTAAATGCCTGTCTGTCGTTTACGGGTCCTGAACTGTGTTTGAGGGCAGTTCAGAGGTTTGGTTGTTGTTTAGTTGTTTCATTTTTTAAAACTCTCTTTCCCTCAGCTCTCATCCACTGCTCTACCAGCAGTGAGTCGCTGTCCAGTGAAGACGGGTCTCCCGTTTTTGTGCGATCTCGCTCTCCACTGGTTCCCTTCCTGCAGCTCAATACTGTGGCCTCCAGCTCCTTCAGGTACTGAACTCCACCCCTTCAACCCGGATCCTGCCTCACTCTAAACTGCTCGTTTTAAAGTGTGTTGATTGTATCAGCCCCGGCAGCCTGTTGTAGCGGTGACAGTGATTGGTCCAGTAGATGAATAGTGTAGTGCTTTGACTCTGCCGGCGCGTCTGAATGTCTGCGTGTGTCTCTGCTCAGCTCTCCGGTGCAAGAGGTGATGAACACGCCAAAGGTCCAGCTGAAGAGGCTTCGTGCGGAGCTGGCGCGTGAAGGTGATGTGAGAGACGAGCTGGAGCGAGAGCTGGCTGATAGAATCACCATCATCTCTGAGAAAGGTAGAAGTTCTCGTCTAGCCCTAAACTCAATTTCACGTGGGTCTGAAGATCGGGCCGAGGAATCAAACCCTGCTCTGTCATAGGGACAGGGACGTTGTCCTTATCCCCTGCGCCGTGTACTCCAGCCACCATATTGTCACGTTGTAGATAGAATGGATATCATTATTTTAAAATGCTCTGTTTCTCATAGAGGGTCAGATCTCTCAGCTGCAGCACAGGCTACAGCGTTTACTGAGGGACCACGAGCAGCTGGAAAAGGACCACAAGTCTGCGCTGCTGGAGCTCCAGCAGAAGAACGAAGGGTCGGGACCAGTTGTTCATCCTATATGTTTTATTTCAGCCGAAGCACTTTGTGTTTGTTTAATACCGTGTTTCTCATTTCATCACAGGCTCCTCAGTAGAGTTCATGAAGTCCTGAAGCAGTGCCAAGACCTGAAAACAGATAACAGCCAAAAAGACAGAAGAATCGATGAACTCATGGAAGAGAATGGAATTCTGGCAGCACAGGTAGAACCTCATGACCTGCATCTGACATTGCTTTACTACTAATACCTCTTCCCAAGGTCCCTCAGGTCCCTCAGGTTCTGTTCAGTCTTGGTAAAAAAAGGACGAGTTTTAGTGTTGGTTTGAAAATGATCTTTCCATTCCTTATGTTACATCCATTCCCACCCATTTCTCTTTACCTTCTCTCTGGTCACTGCAGGTCCGAACCACCTTTGCCCAGCTGGCAAGAGCTGAAGAGGAGGTCACTAAACTGATGGAAGCTCACGAGTCATCCCAGGCAGAGTGGGGGAGCAGGAGAGACTGCCTGCAGAAAGAGCTGAGCCAGGCAATCACTGACCGGGTAAATCTCTGACCGTAACTGGACATTTTTTACTGTCCTCTAAAGCTCTGTTCTTCATACTGGATGCAACTAGTCCTGCTGAATTGATTTAATAGTGACCTGCATTTGTACTGGTTTCGTTAATGAAATCACGAATCCCAGCCGTGGTGTATTTATCCACGTTCACATCGCTAAGCTCTTGATATCGTATGTCGGGAACGCCGCTGCTTTCTTTTTATCTTTCTGTGTCGTTTCATTCTTTTTGGTGAGCAGGAATGCCTTGGAGAACAGATTCTTATCTTACAAGGCAAGATCTCTGTTTTGGAGGATGAGCTGTCCAAGGTCTCAGTGCAACTTCAAGACAAGGGGGAAGTTCTGGGGTCTGTTATGGAGGTAGGTGTTGATTGGAAATTTATGATGGTATTGATGGAGGCACTTACTTTATTGAAGCTCAGGGTGAAATGTGGGGCCCAGACAAGCAGTTTGAGGCACATTTACACTGTTTCTGTTGAACGATTATTCTTGTCCTCTCAGAGGGAAAAACTGAGGCAGGAGCTGGCAGACCTGACCGCAAGACTTTCCCAACTCGAAGAAACAATTTCCCACCTTGAGCGGGAAAAGAGGGATGTTGAGATGATGTTGTCAGAAGAGAGAAGTTCATTTGAGCGAGAAACCCTGCGATTACAAGGACTGATTTCTGATCTTCAGCAGTCAGTAAACAGCATCCGTGCTGAGAGGGAAGCTGAAGAACAGCTGTCAAAGGAAAAGCAAGAAGTTCTTAAAGCCAACATAGCAGCTTTAGAAACGGATCTGGCCCGTCTTCAACAACTGGAAGTCCAGCTAACAGCAGAGATCGCTGCCTCTGCAGAACTTCGCAAGCAGCGAGGAGAGTTGGAAGCAAAGGTTGCCTCCTTGGAGGACACCGTTAATAAGTTGAGAACTACGTGCCAGAGTATGGAGGCAGAGAGTGAGGCGCAGCAGGAGGCTCTGAATGTTCTGAGGACGAACCTGCAGATTGCTCAGGCTTCCCTTGTAGAATACGAAGGAAAACTGGCACATCATGAAAGAGTCGTGGAAGAAAATGCTTCTCTCCATGCCAGAATCTCTGTTCTGGCTGACACTGTAGCACTTATGCAAAGTGAGATTGATACAGAGAGAAAAAGAAGGGATGAGGTTATAGCAGCAAAAGAGCAGCAAAAGTCCATGATGGAAGAAAAGTTCCAAAAGCAGGAGGAAAAGGCTCATGAAATGTTCACAGAACTACAGACTCTGAGCCAGGAACTCCGCAAGATGAAGCAACAGAAATTTGACGCTGAATTGTGTATAGAAAAGCTTACCCAGGAAGGAAGGGCACTTGCAGTCACTCTCGCAGAAGAGCGAGATCATGCTCAGACACAGCTGGAGCTGGTAAGGAGAGCTAAAGATGAGACTGAGCTGGAGCTTCAGAGAATCCTCGCTGAGCATCAGAGTAAGATCTCTGATTTACAGGGTGCGATTCAGGCAGGATTAGAATCCCTAAAGCAAAGCGAGTCTGAGCTGAGCGTCTTGAAAGAACATATCTCTTCCAAAGACGAGGAGCTCGGAGTACAACAGCAGAAGCTGGCCTGTCTGCAGAGTGAGACAGAAGTGCTGCAGAAGCAGCTGATAGAGGCGCAAGAGAATTCACAACAATTGATTCGAAACGTGGCTTCCAAAGATGCTGAGGCACAGACAGTCAAGAGGGAGCTTGTTTTGAAGGAAGAAGAAATCCAGTCCCTTAAGGCCAGCATTCAGTCTATTGAAGCACAGTCCAATGACATGCGTGATCATCTTCAGAAAGAAGTTGAGGAACAGAAACTTACAGTGTCTGACCTGAAGTTAAAACTCACTGAAGCTGAAAGACTGATCTCTGAGAAAGACAAAGCTCTAGGCAATATTGCCCAGCAGTTACAGGACCTAAAGGAAGCTCTTTCCACTGAGACAGAGAGAGCTACCACTTTGGATAATAATTTTAAGGCATTGAAAGAAGACCATGAGATCAAGGAGGAGACTTTGAAACTGGAGGTGACACAGCTGCGACAGGAGATTGATGGGCACCTGAGAAACTTTGAGCAATTGTTAACTGAGATTAAATCTCTCAAAGAAGAGGTCAGTCACCAGCAGGACGCAGTTCTGCAGAAGGAACAAGAGGTGTCTGTTCTAGACACCAAACACAAAGCTCTGGAAGAAAACTTTGCTCAGCTTCAGAGTAAACTAGCAGAAGCCACGGCACTTGCAACAGAAAAGCAGTCCGAGCTGCTCTCGCTTCAGAAGGAGGCTGAACATCAAGAGCATCTAAGAGCAAAAGCTCAGGAATTTGAGGAGACTCGGCGTAAGGATTTCGAAAGAGAGGTTTCTGAACTTCAGGCTAAAGTTAATGAGCTGTCCAGTCTTGCATCTGAAAGAGAAACGCTGATCGTTTCTCTTCATGAAAAGATGAAGGATCGAGAAGACTTAGCACAGAAACATCTTCAAGAATCCAAGGAAGCTCTTCAGACAGAACTGGAGAAGGTTTTAGAACTGAGGGGGCGACTGGATTCTACCACACGCCAGGCTGCAGCTAAAGCTGAGCTGCTGGAGTCGACCGAAGAAAAGCTCAAACAGATGGAGCTTCTGTGCCATCATAAAGAGAACCTCGCCAGTGAAGCCCATCAGGCCAAGGAGATGTTGGAAAAAAACATGAATGATCTTTCTACCAAGCAGAAACAAGAGTTACACCAGTATCAGCAAGAGCTCGAAACGTCACAGAAGAAGAAGGAACAATTAACCTTGGTGAATTGTTCCCTCCAGACCGAGTGCCAGAGCTTGCAGGTAGCAAATGAGGGTTATCAGAAGACTCTTGATGCGCTCAAGACTGAGTTGCAGAACACCCAAGATGGGTACCAGAAAGACTTGGACACATTAAGGAATGAGAAAAAACATCTATCCTCAGCCAACCAGTCTCTCCTAAACGACTGTCAGAGCTTCCAGACAGAGAACAGAGGGCAGCAGGAGACCATACATTTGCTGAAAGCTGAACTGCAGAACACTAAGGATGGGTACCAGAAAGAGTTGGAGACCTTGAAGAATGAGAAGCAGCATCTCCTATCAGTAAATTGCACCCTTCAGAGTGAGTGCCAGACCTTGATGGCAGAGAACAAGGGGCAAGAGGAGACACTAAATGCACTTAAAGCTGACCAGCAGAACATCCAAAGTGAGTTTCAGCAAGCATTGGAGAACTTCAAGCAGGAGAAGGAACATCTGTCCTCTGTCAGACAGTCCCTCCAGAGTGAGTGCCAGTCGTTAAAGGCAGAAATCAAGGGGCAGCAGGAGACAATAAACAACTCAAAGTCTGACCTGCAGAGCACTCAAGAAAGGCATCGAAAAGATTTGGAGAACTGGAACAAGGAGAAGGAACATCTCTCCTCTCATAACCAGTCTCTCCAGACTGAATGCCACAGCTTGCAGTTAGAGAGCAAAGAGAAACAGGAAGCTCTGAATGTTCTAAAGGCTGATCTACAGAATATCCAAGAGCAGAACAACAAAGAGGAAGAGAGATTGCGAAATGAGCAGGAGCATCTATCTTCTGTCAGCCAGTCCCTTCAATTTGAGTGTCAGAGCTTGAAGGCAGTGATAAAGCTTCAGCAAGAGGAACTTGATGTGCTCAAGGTTGACCTGCGGACCACTCGAGATGGGTACCAACAAGAGTTGCAGACCTTGAAGAAGGAAAAGGAGTGTCTCTCTTCAGTCAATCAGTCTCTCCAGAGTGACTTCCACAACTTGCAGACAGAGAAAAGGGAGCTTCAGGAGTCTCTGAATACCCTACAATCTGACGTGAAGGACACCCAAGATAGGTCCCAGAAAGAGATTGAGGCTTTGTTGAAGGAGAAGGAGCATCTCTCTTCAATCAACCAGTCACTTCAGGTGGAGTCTCAGAGCTTGCTGACTAAGATGAAATGTCAAGAAGAGGAACTGAATGAACTCAAGGCTCATCTGCAGAACACACAAAATGGGTACCAGCAAGAGTTGGAGACATTAAAGAAGGAGAAGGAGTTTCTGTCTTCAGACAACCTGTCCCTTCATAGTCAGTGCCAGAGCTTGCAGACAGAGATCGAGGGGCTACAAAACACCAAGGATGGGTATCAAACAGATCTGCAAAACCTGAAGAAGGAGAAGGATGATCTCTTCTTTGGCAACCAGTCCCTTCGCAGTCAGTGCCAGAGCTTGCAGGCAGAGAACAAGGAGCAACAGGAGGTTCTCGTTGGTCTAAGAACTGATCTGAAGAACATCCAAGATGGGTCCCAGGAAGAGATACAATCCTTGCAGAAAGAGAAGGGACGTCTCTTTTCACTCAACCAGTCTCTCCAGACAGAGTGCCAGAGCTTGCAGGAAGAGCTCAAGGGCCAAAAGAAGACTATGAGTACCCTAAAGGCCGACATGCAGAACACCCTAGATCGGTATCGGAAGGAGCAAGAGGCCTTGCAGAGAGAGAAGGAAAATCTCTCTTCATGGAACCAGTCTCTTCAGAGGGAGTGTGATGCCTCTCAGAAACTTGGAACTGAGTTGCAGTTAAAGCTGGGAGAAAGTCACGAATCGGTTTGTTCCCTGAAACTCGTTGTACAGCAAAGAGAACTGCAGAACCAAGAACTACAGGAGCAGCTGAAGATGAAGACTGAAGCCGTGGAGCACTATAAAGTGCAGGTTAGGAACACTCCCTCTTTACGTTCAGAAGGGTTCTTTATAAGAAGTGGCCAAATGTGTATCTGCACTTTCTGAGAAATGTAAAGAATTGACACCACTGCTGATTTGTTTACAGATGGAGAAAGCAAAAACGCACTACAACAGTAAAAAACAGCTGCTGACGGAGGAGCAGGAGGCACGGAAAGCTCTGCAGGTCTCTTTGGAGACCAGCGTTAGTGAGTTGAAGGCCCTAAAAGCTGAACTGAAACTTGCTTCCATGGAACTGGACAATGCCAGAATGTCAGAGAAGAACTTGCTGGTCAAGGTGAAGAGCCTAGAAGCCCAGGTTAGTGAGTGGTCAGTAATCTTCGTGCAGACGTTCAGGTCAGAGTCACATGGTAGTATGTTTAAGGGGTCAATACATGCACACTTGGATAACAGATGAAAAGGGTACATCTGCTTGTAGGTTCTGAATGTCTGGATGACTTCCTGTTCCAGCTACTTTAATTTCATGTCCAGTGTGTTCATCATCTTCTGTAATGGTTAGAATGTTTGGAACCTTCGAGTATCAGATCATATTCAGTCTACTGTTGGTATTTGTTTACGCTCGTTTGCTAGCAGACATTATTAAGCTGCAATTTGGCCACTGTTTTTCAGCTGGACTTCGCAGACCGTCATTTAAGAGAGCAGAATAAGCAGACCGGTCCGACTGCACCGGTGAAACACAGAGAACGTGAAAGCCTGAAAGTCCTGAAAGAGCCAGAGAACACCAGCACCGACAGTCTGGAACTTGACTTGGACGACTCTCTAAATACTGCTGGGTAACATTCTTTGCGTTCTCTGTAAATAATACACACAAACTGTCCATCAGAGACCGGACGCCATCAGTCTGTCTTTTTCCTTTCCTTCTCTTCAGGTGCAAGCCATCGGTACCAGGAGAGTCTAGCACTCCTTTGGTCCGCAGCTCGGAGCGACTGGCAGCGAAGCGTCGCATCCAAGATGGAGGCTCTCTGGAGACTCTCTACTTTACACCTTTAAACCCACGGAGCAGGAACCGTGATGGTGCCACCCAACAAAGCAAACTGGAAAGCAGCATTACATCGCTGGGTGAACTCGCAATCGACTCTACCAAGAAGTCTGCCTCTTCCGCCCGGAGACGTCGCACCACCCAGGTCATAAACATCACCATGACGAAGGTAGAGTCCTCCGTACCGTACAGTGCTTTTGAGTTGGTTCGTGAGTTGTGTGTGAGATACATATTAGTATTTGATTTGAAGGGTGTGATAAATGGAATGCTTTACAGAAAACCCCTGGAGGTGGTGTTGGTGGAGAAGCAGAAGAGTCTTTTTACAGTCTGCACAGTGTTCAGTCCCAGCCCAACCTGACATCCCAGAACACCCGACCCGTTTCCATGGAAATGTTTGGGGAGGCCAGTGAAGCGAACTCCAGCGACAAACTCCTTGGCCTTCCTGGATACCGCCGCAGCAATGTGCACGGAAACGCAGCTCCGCGTGGTGAGTTCTACACGTCTGCTGTCCAGGACCAGCTCTTTCTCAACGCAGGCCTGTTCCAGTAGCTTCCTGTTCACTGTAGAATGATGTGGTCTGGCTGTAGTGACTGTTTGTCCCTTTAGTGGAAAAGAGGATCCGTTATGGTGAGATCTGGAGTAGTTTTGAAGACGCTGTGAGATGTTAATGTTTAAAAGCATGCGGTAATGACTGCGTCACTCAACATTCATTTTATATGTACATGATGTATAAATGGTGTGTGTGTGTGTGTGTGTGTGTGTGTGTGTGTGTGTGTGTGTGTGTGTGTGTGTAGCTACAAGCACATTCTGTGTGGGAGCGGAGTACGAGCCTGAACACGTTGCAGATGACTGGATGCGAATTGCCGAGCTCCAGTCACGCAACAAGGCCTGCTTACCTCATCTAAAGAGCAGCTACCCTCTGGAGTCCAGGGTACGTGTGTAACTGTTGACTGATGGTCTGAAATGACTGGACAGTGGTTTTCCACAAGATAATGCACACAAGGACACACAATATCATTATGACCCTGTCTCTCCTCTCTCTGTCCACTCTATCAGCTCCTCTGATCACACAGGTTCTCTTTGTGGTTCTATAATTCAGACTGTAGTTCATCTGTTTCTCTGCAGACTTTATTCTCCTCCTTTCACCCTGATCTTCAATGATCAGGACCCCACAGGACCACCACAGAGCAGATATGATGTGGGTGGTGGGTCATTCTCAGCACTGCAGTCACACTGACATGGTGGTAGTGTGTTAGTGTGGATCAGACACAGCGGTGCTGCTGGAGTGTTTAAACCCCTCAGTGTCACTGCTGGACCGAGAACAGTCCGCTGACCAGAAATGTCCAGCCGACAGCGTCCTGTGAGCAGCGTCCTGTGAGCACTGATGAAGGACTAGAGGACGACCAACACAAACTGTGCAGAAACAGATGAGCTTCTGTCTCTGACTTTACATCTACAAGGTGGAGACACTCGGTAGGAGTGTCTGATAGAGTGGACAGTGAGTGGACACAGGGTTTAAACACTCCAGCAGCTCTGCTGCGTCTGATCCACTCGTACCAGCAACACACACTAACACACCACCACCATGTCAGTGTGACTGCAGTGCTACAGTCTGTAATTATAGAACTATAAAGAGCTGATAGAGTGGACAGAGAGGAGAGACGAGGACAGAGGGTCATAATGTCCTACTCACTGTATGCGATCGCAGTGTGCAGAGCACACAGGATTCTGGCTTGTGTAACTAACACTAATCAGTAATAAAGTCTGGACTGAGATGTTTGTTTCTCTGTTCAGATGAACCTTCAGCAGAGCTGGTGTTCTGTGTCATGGGGACTCTAGTCTTCATGGGAGGGTGGAGATCAGATTGTTATTGTTAATAATAAAAAACAGTCGCCTGTTACTCAAACGTACCTGTGCACACCTCCAAAGCTGTGACTGGAATGGAATTCTGCGTCGATGTTCGGACATTACCGGATCGAAGAATTGTGCAGTTCGGCCAGATTCCCAGAGCCTTCCCTGCCGTTTTATTTCTTGTTCCAGGTGGTCCCACAGATTTTCAAAAGAACCTCAATCTGGGGATTCTGGAGCCAGTCCAGATGTGTGAATGCTCCTGAATGTTCATCAGGCCCATCAGCCACATCTGTAGCTGTGGGCAAAAGGCAGAACCTGGTCCAGCAGCTTCGTGTCAGCACTGTGGTTCACATCTACTGTCCCCTCAACCAAAAGACCCATTTGAAACCCTCCAGAAGCTCACGGAGCCCCTCCAGCCTGAACCACACCTTCACACAGTCCTCATTGAAACCTCTGGAGGTCTCTGATGAACATGATGCCCAGCATCGTTTACACACAAACAGAAACCAGACCAAAGAACACGTTTACGGTTCTACAGTCCAGTTTCTGTCTCTTCACCCAGTGTAACCAGTCCACCAGTCCAGATCTGAGCGACTGAGTCCCTATCATCTTCACATAGTGCCATCTGCAGGAGCCTGGAGTTACTAAAACCTTGAACATGCACCGTGACTGAGTGCCTGTCTGGGAAGCGTACAATTACTATTATTATTATTACTATTAATATTATTAATCTTTTTTATTATTATTACAATAATTATTACTATTATTATTACTTTTATTACAATAATAATTATTAATATTAATAATAATATTATGATTATTATTGTTGTTTTTTAGATTATAACTGGACTTATTTCAGAACCGTTGTTACGTTGTCGTGTGTCTCTACAATCTCAGCACAAAGGTTCAACAGTGGATCTCGGTTTAGTGCTGAAAGGAACCCCCTACAGATGTTTATATGGTATAAAGAAGTTCAATGATCATTTTCCCAGAACAGAAGAAAGACAAAAAGAAAGGAAGGAGTAAAATAATGAAGAAGTGTAGCTGAGAGTGAGAGCAGGCCGTGGAAGAGTGAGCGAGTGTAGGATGTGTGTTCATACGGGAGTCCAGCAGGTTAAACACTCTCGTGCACAGCTCTGTCTCTAATGTGATGTGAGTGAGGACGAGGAATGCAAGCGTCCCAATGAGGACAGCGTCACGGAGGGCAGCGGGGTCGTGAGGAGCCGGGTCGGGTGACATCAGGGTAGATCAGGACAGGGAATGTCAGTACGTGGGAATGAGAGAGAGAAAGAAAACAGAGGGAATGAGAAAAACAAAGGATTAGGGAGGTTTCAGAGGGGGAAGCAGGCAGCGCATGACCACGAACGGATTGAATTACTCAGTGTCCACTCAGTCATTCAGTAAATACTTAAAGTGTGTGTGTGTGTGTGTGTGTGTGTGTGTGTGTGTGTGTGCGTGCGTGTGTGACAGCTGTGGCCTGGTGGTTCGGGAACCAGTCTTAAAACTGGAAGCTCCAGTTCTGGACCGGCAGGACACGTCTGAAGTGCCCTTGAGCAAACAGGCCCCAGCTGCCCCACAGGGCCCCGTGTATAGGGCTGCCCACCGCTCTGGGCATGTGTGCTCACTGCCCCCTAGTGTGTGAACTCAGCAGCACTTCAATGAGTTAAATGTGGAGGATAAAATCCCCAAGTTTTCCTGCGACAGTGGTTCCAGTACACACGGTTCTAATACAGCACTGCAGAACAGAGGCTTTACCTTTACCTCTGAAGGTGTCTTGTGGTATCTGATACCAAAACTAATGTCACTGCTGATGCCTTCAATCCATAAGTGAGGTGGGACCTCCATGAGCACCAGAGAGTTACTGTTATGGCTGACGGCTGCGCTGTGCTGTATGTACACGTGGTGGAGTGAGACAGCAGAACTCGGACTGCATTAAAAACACAAGTCTTTATTTACTGTGATCCAGACATCCAGCTGTGTTCTGATCAGAACACTCCAGATGTTACACTAGTACACCCCAGTCTGAGCACACACCGACTCCAGCCTGCGCTCGCCTCTCGACATCCAACACTGATGTTTGAGGAGCCAAGCAGGCTGGATGAAGGTGACTGTAGGCAGCAATCGTTAATGTAGAACACACACACACACACACACACACACACACACACACAGCACCGTGTTAAAGTTACACTAATGAAGATCTCAATGTACAAATTAAATTGTAAACTCTACACACATTTTCAAAAACGAGTGAACAGAGTGGGTTCAGGAACAGGAGGTCTAGGGTGAGCCAGAGAGGGTTCAGGTGAACAGAGAGGTTCAGGGGTGAACAGAGAGGGTTCAGGTGAACAGAGAGGGTTCAGGGTGAATAGAGTGGGTCTCAGGGTGAACAGAGTGGGGTTCAGGTGAAATAGAGAGGGTTCAGGTGAACAGAGTGGGTTCAGGTGAACAGAGAGGGTCTAGGTGAACAGAGAGGGTTCAGGTAGCCAGGAGAGGGTTCAGGGGTGAATAGAGTGGTTCAGGGGTGAACAGAGGGGTCTAGGGGTGAACAGAGAGGGTCTAGGTGAGTCACAGAGAGGTCTTAGTGAACAGAGTGGGTCTAGGTGAACAGAGGGGTTCAGGTGAACAGAGAGGTCTAGGGTGAATAAGAGTGGGTCAGGGTGAATAGAGAGGGTTCAGGCAGGTCAAGAGTGGGTTCAGGGTGAACAGAGAGGGTTCAGGGTGAACAGAGGGTGTGATGGAGGAACAGTGAAGGTTTGGGTGGAGTTCCTCTTTACTGTAGCATGTTCATCAGTCCGAAGAACTGCAGAGGAAATAACCTTCCATCTACTGCAACCTAGCTCTTGGTCTGCACACACACACACACACACACACACACACACACCACACACACACACGTGCCACAAAATTCCTCATCTTATGTAGTAATCGGTGTTTATGTATAAATGATCAAGACTCTTCACATTTACAGATCATTAAGTTACTCAATAAGGCCACTCGTCGATGCCCACTCGATGCCCACCCGATGCCCTCCCCTTCCCAACCACCAGAAATGACACCCCCTCGTCCCTCCCAAAGCCCACCTCTAACTGCATGGCAGGCAGACGTGGAGCGAGTGTGAAGCTGGGCTCCCGGATTCAGTGTGTTGTTGGGCGTCACAGCTGTTCCGC
Organism: Acestrorhynchus altus; assembly: GCA_034509495.1. Taxonomy (NCBI): domain Eukaryota; kingdom Metazoa; phylum Chordata; class Actinopteri; order Characiformes; family Acestrorhynchidae; genus Acestrorhynchus; species Acestrorhynchus altus. The sequence continues at coordinate 29,783,671 of CM067517.1, read as the reverse complement.
AGATGAGAGAAAGGATCCGACTGGGCCACTTTTACATGGCCATGAAGATACAATCAGAATTATTCAACCCCCGTGCAAACTAGGGTTATCAGAAGACCTGTCAGCCGTGCACAAAACAATGGAACAACAAGGACACTTTCAATGATGACTGTCCAGACACCTCAACAACATCCCCCAAAAGAGCACACCTTCACAGATCAGGTGTTGTGGCGAGTGTACGTGCTGCAACCTCCCCTCCAAAAGTATTGGAACAGTGAGGCCCGTCCCTTTATTTCTGCAACAAACGGATCAGGAGAGCCTTCGTTACGCAGCAGAGCAACTACAGAGGAGCTCATCGGGGCGAGGCCTGGTCAGCTTCCAGACTGAAAGAGTCCGCAGTGAAAAGGCTGGAGAAGCATCACAGAAGAAGAATGCAGAAGGTTAGAGATGTCAGTCGCTCACAGAGGGTTTGAAGTCTTATTTAAACACGTCTGCACAGAAGAAAGATGAGCGGGTTCAGACAGAAGGTGCTTCTTCTGGACTGTGTATCAGATCCAGATGGAACTGTCTGAAAATAGAAGCTGAATATATAGTCTCATTAGCGGTGGGGGATGAATCGTTTTGATGGCAGGTGTATAATCACTTTCACGTCATATGAATTCAGGTAGCGCAGTCTAAAACTGCGACGGTGTCAGGCCTGATCACTACGGCCGCTGCTCTCTGGAGTGAGGAGCGTATAGAAAGCAGAACTGTAGTGAATGCTCTCTCCATCACATCTCCACAGTTAGGTCTCACTGTGTCATCTCCGTTTCCTGGCCTCCTTGCCCTCCTCTAGCTCTTTGAGGCACCATTCCAGGTTCCGGCAGCGGTCTGGCGAAGCATTCTCCCTTATTCTCTTGTTCACGTACTTCAGAACATCCTCCATTCCCTTTGCTTCTGGGTGGTACTGGGGCAGCAGGTACCCGCGCAGGTGCCCCTCCGTTCCAGGCGTGACGAACCCAAAGAGGAAGCGCAAAAACATGTCCAGGTGCCCGCTGCGGCTGGCCAGCGCTCGGTCGACGGCCAGCCTGTAGAGGTCGCAGACGGGTCTGTCCTTCAGCAACTTGGCCAGCTTGCTCTTTATCTGCTGCTCGAAGACGTTCTCGCCCTTGACCCGGAACGTCACGTACGTGTACACGGCAGCCACGAACTCCTGCATACTGTAGTGAACAAAGCTGAAGCCTCGCTCACTTCGTGTATAGCCACCCTCCCGGATCACTTCCGTTGAAATCCCTCCCCGATTAGTTACGTCCTCCATGTCCAACCCCAGGTCAGCAATCTCGTCCTCGTAGAAAACATCCCTCTCTTCCAAAACCATCTTCAGTGCAAGTTTGCCCATCTTCAGCAGAAACTCCTTGTCACTGTCCTTCCAGCGGGACGCTTCCAAACCTGTCCCCACGTAGCGCTCGATCTTTCGGTTGGTCTGCACAATAATGTACTGCAAGTAAAAGGAGGTGATTGCCGGTGTGTGTTCGGTGTGTTCTGGACTGAAGAAGCGTCGTTCGAAGATGCAGGCCAAGATCCAGCAAAACAGAGGCAGATGGCAAATGTTGTAGAGTGCTGGAGATCGCTTAATATGCTCAAGCACCCGGACACCTAACGCTGGATCCTTAGTCCTCTTGGTAAAATACTCGTCTTTCTTCGCGTTGGTAAACCCTTTCATGTCTGCGAACCTGCTGACATACTGTGGAGGGATCTTGCATGCGGACCCTCGGTGACATGTCATCCATATCCGAGCATGAGGCAGCAGGGTACCCTTGATCAAGCTAGTCAAGAGGACATCGGCACGAGCTGGCATCGTGAGGTCACGGATTTCCGGATTGTCCTTGAAGTTGAGGGGCTGCTTGCAAAGCTCCAGAGCATCGATAAGGAAAAGGACAGGACAGTCCTCCTTGCCTATGAAGTCACTGTTCTTCATCTCGGGGTGGAAACTAGAAAGTAGCTCCAGGAAAGTGTGGTCCTTGTCCTTGATCAAGTGCAAGTCTTTGCCAGGAAAGCAAAAGACAAACTGGAGGTCCTGATTAGCAAGCTCCTGTGTCCAGTCCATGAGGAACTTCTGTACCGCTACAGTAAGGCCAATACCTGGAACTCCTGTCATCAGGACGGTCCGGACCCAGTCTTCTCCCTCCAGTGGACGGAAGATGTCATTTGCTCGAATGAGGGTTCCCTGGATACTGGGGAAGTTGGGCGTGTGGAATTCGTGCTCCGTGTCGATGTCCCGATCTCCACCAACGTATATGGATGGCTCTGCATAGACTTCACTCACGAAGCGCTGCTGACCTGGCCGACACGTACCCTCGTACAGGTTGTAATAGCGTCTTGAATGGTTACTCTTCAGCTCATAATGGGCCAGCGCTGAAGACAGAGGGGTAAAGGACAGTGAGACAGTTATCAAATATATACAGCATCGCTATTTCTGGACTGAGCTACCATCCTCACTAAATGGTCAGAAGTATTGGGACATCTGTTCATTTACTTCTGAAGTCAAGGATACTTTTGTCGAGGTAAGACTTTCTGCTAGATTCTGGAGCATTGCTGTGAGGATTTGATTGCATTCAGTGACGAGAGTGTTTACTGATGAGAGGAGGATGCTCACCACCTCACCTCTTCCTCAACTCATCCCAAAAGTCCTGTATGGAGCTCCATCGTTCCAGAGAACACAGTTCCACTGCTCCACAGCTCAGTGCTGGGGGGCTTTATACCCTCTAATCCACACCTGCTATTGGACATGGACCAGCAGATGGAATGTATTATTCTATTTGCAGTATTTCTCTAGACACAATGTGTGTGCATTTGCACATCTGTGTCAGCATTAAATGCAGCTTAAAGCCCCTTTGTTTGAAAAGGTGTCCACAAACTTTTGGACGTATAGTGTAAAAGCTAGCAATAAAGCTGGGCCTGATCATCAGGTCCTAAACGGTGTGGATTTGACCGTGTTTCCTCGAGCACTGGGATTCAGGAGTGGCCACCCAGTGACTGAGGAACATGCATTTTAACCACTACAGGTGACAAATCCAGAGAGGAAACATCTGCTCCATCATTTTGTTCCAACTGCAATGACCACCACTGTCTAAGAAACTGCTGCATGCTGAGCTGCTGTCCCCGTTAACACAGAGGACAAAACAACGAGATGTGGAGACTAGAACGAATGCATTAAGGAAGGGCTAAAACTGAGTCTACTACCTCTCTTGCAGGTCGTCTCCAGCTCGTCCGCCAGCGGCCGTTTGTTGATGTTCTGCAGGGTTCGAATGGCAAAGTGCAGCGCCTCTCCTTTTCCACGCCGCTCCAACAAGCGGTCAGCAACGTCCAGCACATCGCTGTCCTCCAGCTCGGAAAACTCAAAATAGTACTTATACTGACTGCACAGACCTCGCTTAAACCACAGCAGTTCCATGGTGTTCAGCATGCTGAGAGTTTTCTGTATAGCCTGCCACACACACACACACACACACACACACACACACACATTACAACCATGTCCTCTGAGAAGTACACTTATCAAAAAAAAAAGCTGCAGGAAAGAGCAGAAAGGCAGCAAGTCCCGCTTTTGTCTTGTTGGAGGCGACCAGCGAATTGGTGTGTGGAGGCACTGTGGTCAGCGCCTAGATCAACAGTTTGTTCTCACACGTCCAGATCACCTTTGATCTTCATCACAGACACTTTAACAGACCGGCGTTACGTTAATGAGGTTCTACAACCAGTGGTTCTACCTTTTCTGAACACACACTCCGGTGCTCTGTTCCAACAGGACGACGCTCGTCCACACACTGCTGCTGTCTCAAGATCTCGTCTTGAAGACACAGATACTACGCCGTGGTCGGTCTCATCTCCAGACCTGTCCCTGATTGAAAATGTGTGGACGCTATTGGACGCTCTATCAACACTCCACCCCTACCACACCATCTGCAGAACTGAGTGAGAACATTCAAGCTGCATGGGATGGATCATCACTTTTTTTGATGACGAGGGTATAACAAACAAATATTACTGAACAGTGACTCAATGGACACTAACAAAAGCCAGTAACCGTGAACCTGATGATGTGTCCACTGTACGTGGCGTGGAATTCACCGTTCGCTTCTTTGGCCAGTGTCAGTCCACAAGGCAGAACTTGAATTCCAGACGTCATTTTTCAAATAACTTACAAATGAATACTTTTCTCTAATTATTAGAGAGTAAAAGTACATTATCGATCTTAAATATGTCTGCAGAGTTTGGCGCTGTGACATCTCCACCAAGAGTTCCTGCCTCCGAAGCACAGCTGATTCATCTGACCTGTTTCCAGCTGCACTATGCTGCAGTGCCAAATGCTGATACAGTTCATCAATGCCTCAGTTTTGTGGAGACAGTGACATCATCGTTATCTCACCTTGAATATATACGACAGGGTCATGGTGGCGTGTTCGAATCCAGACTGCAGGCCAACGCCCTCTGGTGGGCGCGGCAGATTGGATTGGGGCTCTGGGGGAATGACCTCCATCATCACCTGAGAATCAACCCTCCTCCTTTGTCTGGTCCTTTGAATGTACCAGTCCTCATCGGTCTCATCAACATCCGTTGTCCTCATCACCTCATGATGCCTGAGGGAGAACAGACAGACAAGGAGAGGGTCAGTGGGAGCTCAGGAGAGTGGTGGACAGGGGTGTGAGGACTTCAGTACTGAGTGTTTGAAAAGTAAACCCAGCAGTGCTATGAGAAGCTAACAGGACGAGGAGTGGTGACGAGTGTAACCCAACACCAGCCACGCTTCCCCAGCTTTCCCTTCCTCAGCTTCACTCCTGAGCTCCTCTTACAGCATCTGTTTGAGTTTATGAAGCAAACGCAGCAGTGTCTGTTCGAGGTGATTATCAGCTGCTCCGAGTGCTGAAGAACAGACGGCGTCTCTGACTGTGGAGCTCCTCGGCAGACAGTCTGCCGTCACAGAGCATTACTGTAGAAACAGGGTTTAATCCACTGAGGAACAACATGCCTGAAACTCTGTCCGTAGAACGCTGGCTACTCTGTTCGTCAGGACGTTTTAACTCCAAACACACAACTGATTGATTTCAACAGTGACGATGACTGTACACACTCATCCGTTGTCCTCACAGGGGCTGCAGGAATGTGTGTGTGTGTGTGTGTGTGTGTGTGTGTACCCCAGCTCGTTGAGAAAGGCTCCCTCTTCATGGACACTGGACTGTTGCTGGGTGAGCGCAGTGATTCCGGTCTCCGGGGAGTCTGAGCGAAACAGTTTGACCCTGAGAAAGAAACACAAACCCTTAGCTCCGGTGTGTTTGTACAGAAGCAGTCCTGCTGCAGTGTGTGTGATGCTGGGTTAGCACTCGGGTGTTGAAGGTGGTCAGAAATGATGTTCACCCCCTCATCGAGGCGAGCGTCTGCCGGAGCGCCGGCTGCCACGAGAGGAAGGATGGGAAGGGAGGATGATGTGTGTGTGTGTGTGTGTGTGTGTGGGTGTGCGAGTACCCCGCAGGTGCAGCCATGGTCTCCAGGCTGACTGTAACAGTCGGCTGTGGACCATCGTCGACGTCGTCTTCTCCCTCGTGATCATCGTCGCTCCGCATCGAGCCGTAGCTGCTGGGCGGCCGCTCCATTATCCTAAACACACAAGCGGTCATTCTCTGCCCCAATGCAGCCCATCAACCCGCCGTTACGCTGCTGATGGACAAACGTCCACCACTCATCCACAGGAGCCTCACACTAAAGCTTTTAATTCAGTGTGTGTGTGTGTGTGTGTGTGTGTGTGTGTGATTATGAGTGTATGGGTGTGTGTGTATGTGAAGGTGTGAGTGAGAGTGTGTGTATGATACTGTGTGTGAGTGTGTGTATGATAGTGTGTGTGTGTATATGATAGTGTGTGTGTATGAGTGAGTGTATGTTAGTGTGTGTGTATATGTGTATGATAGTGTGTGTGTGTGTGTGACAGTGTGTATGAGTGAGTGTGTGTATGTGCGTGTGTGTATGACTGTGTGTGTGTCTGTATGAGTGTGTGTGTATGTGCGTGTGTGTATATGACAGTGTGTGTGAGTGTGTGTGTATATGTGTGATAGTGTGTGTATATGACAGTGTGTGTGTGAGTGTGTGTATGTGCGTGTGTGTGTGTCTGTATGAGTGTGTGTGTATGCGCGTGTGTATGATAGTGTGTGTGAATGAGTGTGTCTGTATGAGTGTGTTTACCTCTCCACCTCGTTGTCAGTGTCGCTCATGTTGAAGGTTGCAGATGTTATCAGTCAGGCAGCAGAAACATCATCTTCATCTCCACACTCAGTCAGAGTCACTCAGTGAACATCAGTGTGAACTTTAAAGCGCAGCTCTACAGACTGCTCCTCAAGCCGCCGCAGACAAACCTTTATACACCGTAATGAACACTTTAATAAACACCATAAAACACACTTTAATAAACCCTGAAACAAACAAACACTAATAAACACTGAAGCGTCTCACCCGCTCTGCGCGCGGCTTCCGCTTCCGCTTCCACTTCCGCCAAGGGCGGGGCCTATCACGTCACCACTATTGCATAACCGTTCTCCATTAAAGCGCTTCAACTCGAATAAACGCTTCAGTATTCTCC